>JASGXE010010634.1:0-14477 GCA_030068105.1 Sinentomon sp. SZTP_YWyxl | reverse complement strand
ATTTTTTTGCAGCTAAATATTCTAAATATCTATGGGCTAATAGTTTTTAATCTCGCTAAGCTGGCATATAAAATCTATTATGGCAAAGTTGAGAATAGTTGTATAAACTGGCAAATAACAGCATCAGTCCCAGGAACAACAACTTAACATACCTATCTTGCCAAAAACATTCAGAGTATGGAAAAAAATCTCCGAACTTCAGATTAATTAAATTATGGCTAAGCTTATCTGAACCCCTAAGAAAACACACAAACTTTAACAGTTTTAAAAGTAACTTAAAAAAACACTTAACAACATTGGATTATAAAGAAATTAAACATCAGTATGACATCTTCTAAGGACAGAAATAAAGAACCTCTAACAATTACACAAGAAACAAATCTACCGTTCTCTAATAGGGTCCAATTATTACAATATGGTTTCACCAAGCGCCAACCTGACCGCACTAAACCAACTCAGTTGCCACAGCGGTCAGGTTTTCTCCTTTGGCGCTCAACGTTAAAAATATAAAAAGCTGTACCTGTTCAGTAAATTGCTCGTTTTTCCTTTTGTATTGCCTGTACATGTAATGTTATTTTCCTTGATGAAATTAAACTAGATGTGCTGGCCAATGATGACGGCAAGCACTTTGCTTTGCCCAAAAGTACATGGAAGCTTTAACTCTGAGGCCAATAAAAAAAAAAAAAAAAAAAAAAAATAGGCAAACTGAATTTTTGCGTTAACTACCTACCTATGGGTCTGTATTCTACCTATGTGCCAAATTTAAACATGATTGCAAGCTACCTAGGTATCTACTATTTTTCTCTTTTTTCGCCTACCCCGATCCTACTCACAAAAAAGCTTCGAGATGTTGACTGCATTGAAAAATGAATGGGCTTTCTTCCAGTCAAACAAAGTTTACCTGCAAGCAACTCCTCCGATGATGCGTCAGAGCGAACGTGGGAGTTCTCGCGCCGCAGCGGTAAGTAGATCCTCCCAGTCCAACTCGTCAGCATAATCAACAGAGCTACCCACTTGCGATCTGAAGTTAATCACAGTTGAGATGTTCCTGCAGCCCAAGAAACAAACGAGCACCTTTTTATGGGTGAGGAGGGGTTTCTGGTAGGTAATACAAAACCAGATAGGCAGCCTGAATCTATGGATCTAGTACGCACCACAATGCAAAAATAGGCCACTGCCTTCATTTATTTTCGTAGGTACCTACCATGAGTAACAAGGAAGGCAGGACCTCTGTTATCAAAATACAAACGCAAAAAGTCGGTTCGAGAAGATAAATTTAATACAAAAAAAAAAAAAAAAAACTTAACGAGGAACCTGACTACCGCACCTATTTTTATCTTCATTTTTAGATTTTTACCGGCCTAAACTATCAACCGTAAGTCTGGCTGCTCACTTTCCATTTTGTTTTCAAAAACAGTCGATTTAGCCTATGTGTGGTGCAATGAGCTTTTGTGATGGATAAATTAATGATTAAATGAAAAATGGGGCAAAAATGAAAAGAATCTCTGTTAAAATTAATCCCCAAGGAAAAGGAGATTTAAGCTTAGCTATCATGTTTGGGGACTGTCGACTTGGAATGGTGTTGCTTTAAATAATTGACTCACGAACACCACATGGCACATGGTCATTGATGCATTTGACTGCTGTCCTAAATTTGTCCTTTCTTTGGCCAAATTCTTCCATCAGCTAGACCAAGGTGTCCATGCAGGAGGACCTACCAGTCAATCGCTCACACCAAATTTGCTTTTGAGAAGCGTCCAGTGAAGTGAGGAGAGAATTTGTCAGTCAGAAAAAGGAAAAATTCAGGATGGTGGTCAAAAGAATAAACACAAAGCCATGAAACCAAATGGAACAAAGAAAGTATACCAACCTTGTTGGTAGCAGGTTCCAGCCCAGAGGTGCGACTCACCAATTTTGGGAGCTTGTCACTCCCAAGAGCTACCTAGGTAGGGCCCTCCTAGACACCTACCTTCTGTTTCTACCTGTTGTCAGCCATGATTTCCCACCAAGTGGGTCAAAACCACAATCTGCAGCCAATTACCTAACAGATAGGTAGGCCCCGATGCAGACCCATGCCCCAGGCAAGTGTAACACCACCAGCAGTGCTCGAAAGTGTCCGAAAAAAGGGCAAGGAGCGCTTTCTCAAAAAAGGGCACACAGAAAAATAGCAGGGCATTTTGTCTCTCAAGGAGGGCACTTCATCCCTCAAGAGGGGCACTTTCTCCCTCAAAGAGGGCACTTCATCCATCAAGCAGGCAACGAAAATTATCTTTTGGAGTGGGTCAATGTAATGCCTCGGAAGTTCACAGTTCTATATTGTCACTGAGTTTTTGACGTTTGACAATTTCAAGGTTTTGGGTTCTCCAAGGTCATGCAGCCAATTCTATTGCGCAGAAGGTAAATATTCTCGCAGAAGGTCATGTAGTGCATTCTGTTGCGGGAAAAGCCTATTTGCTTCAGTGCATCTCACCCGGTTTGTTGGGAAGCCGAAAAAGTCCTGAGCCAATCCATGAATCACTTCCTTGGTTGGGTAGAAAGCACATTTGGCATGCATTATGGTTTTTTCTGACTGGCTATGCTACTCTTGAAAATGTTGTCACACTGATTGGGTGCGAAAAACACCAGTAACGATATTTTCTGCGCTTTTGCAATTGGACAAAAGCAAAAAACCCCACATAATTTTTACTTTAGCACTGTTGTTGTTTGCGAAAAAATCTTGACCAATGCCCAGAACAGAAAGTTTAAAACCAAAGTTTGAACGTTTTTGAAGAGAGAACATTTCCAGCATTCGGAGCACCTTAGCATAGCTCACTAGTGTTAAAAACCAGCCGGAGTCATCCTTGTGGCACATCTTGTCAGATTGGCAAGACGTCATTAGGTGCCTACAGCGTCTGTTTTGGGCTGTGACCAACATTGAGTGGAAAATGGGGGCAGACAATGCGAGTGAACATTGGGTCGCTGTGTGCTGCCCACAGAAGGTTTCATTTCTCTTGATGGAATAGGTGGATTTTGATGAAACTTTTTGTCTCGGAAAGGTGAGGAAAGACAATTCCAGGCGTGTGCAATGCTTCAAAACATTCCTCAGAATAATTGCGAAACCATCCTTCGAACGGAATCATTGAAGTAAAAGAGTGCCAATAGTTGAGATTCCTGTCGCACGTTTGCATAAATTGCTCGATTTTTTCCACGACAATTTCCAATCGACCTGCGGAACAGCTTTTTAGTGAAAGCTTTGGCTTTGAGAAAGCTTGAAAGCTTTCACAAAGCCTAGAGTATCTAGAAAGCCAGCTAGTTCTCTAAGAAGCCAGCTTTCTAGAGACACCCAAATCATTGCATTTGGTTATCATAAACGACAACTTATCCATGAGATAATTCAACTCGGCACCATCATCGCTTGCATCATGTTTACAAAATGTTGTGTGTTGTGTTTCCATTGCTAAAAGAGATGCCGTTTTGAATCATCTCATTGAATGTGACATTCAAATGCAATATGATTCCGGTATCTTGGAAAGCAGAAAGCTTTCATAACAGGTACCTACTTGGGGTGTGCGAATCCACTCGAATCCGGATATCTCGAATCCGAATCCCTTGAAAATACTCGAATCTGAATCCAACTCGAATCCTTGAGGTCTGCAAATTTCGAATCCGAACCCGAATCCGAACCCAAAAAAAAAAATCGAATCCGAATCCATTATGCTCGAATCCGAATTCGATTCCGAATCCTCTGCAATAGTTGATGATTCAAGCATTTTAAATTCAAAATAGATCCATAATTTCCAGTTCAATTCCAGATTCTCTCATGTGCAGTGTGATGCTGCACAAGGTACCTACCTGGTAGGTACCTGCTTAACGTCCTATCCGAAGAACGACATTTCACACCACAATAAACTGCTTTCTTGCTGCACGATCCTTGCCATAAGGGGGGACTCCGGGCAAGCGGGTAAACTTTTGACGGGGTTGACCGATCTGAATAAAATTTTGGTTATTATCTCTATCTACCATAAAAGCAGTTTGTGTGCAAAATTTGAGCAATTTATCTCCAGTAGTTTCTGAGTTATGGGTGGAAATAGGGCAAAATGTAGTGCGATCTTTCAGATAACCCTGTAAGAACATAGACTCATGTGGGGGGTTCAAGATTTGCACTCTGGAGTAAAATTGGGTGGAAAATTGAGTGGTGGAGTCAGATTTTCTCTAAAGTCTGTCTGTTGGAAGCAAATCTGGGGTGAAAATGGTCTAGGGTGACCCGGGGTAATGATGAGACATGCACTTTTTCGGGGTAACCATGAGACACCCCTTTTCCAGGAATAGAAATGAAAATTTTGAGAAACTATGACTTGGCACACAGCTGCTGAACATTAATGCAAAGAAATAATGTTCTATAAACTTTGAAAGGGCAAAGACAATTTCCATTTCACTTCATCAAAACAATGTTCCTCGGAAATGCCACCTTTTTAAATCTGATGGATCTTTTGGGAACTTTTGAAATTTTTACCTTAAAATTTTGAAGACCAACAATATGGTTGCATGTTACGAATGTTACGAAAATCTGGTGTCCCTAAAAGAAGTTTAGTCCACATTACTTGGTTTTATGGAAAAATTGATGTCTCAAAATACCCCGAGAATGGGGTATTTTTGAGACACCTTTCGGAGTGTCTCACAAATACCCCATGCGTTGCTTGAGTGTGTTTTAACCACAACAAACAGGTCTTAATACGTGTCGATAAAAAAACCTGGCAGGCATTAGTCAGGTAGGTACCTTATGTTTTTTAATCCACTCAAACCATCATAATCAGTCGCAAAATCGTAACATGTGATCCATTTATTATACAGGGTGATTCAGAAATAGTGGACAAAACTTCGCCCACGTATTCCTCTGGTAATTCTGAACAAAAAATCTTAATGAACTAATGTCTGCAAATGCACCGTTTGGCCGTTAAAAGTGATTTCTTTACCTGTCATCTAGCGTACGTGCATTTTTCTAAACGCACTTGCGGGCGATCTGAGCGCCCTAAATGTGTCAAACTTGACAGCTGGGATCTTGGGTATCAGGCGCATTGCTTCACGCTCCAAGTTTTACCAAAAAGCATCCCGTAAACGAACAGTGGTGCTGTCCAATTGCGAGTATTATCATATGACTGAACTGCGTTGCGGGTCAAGTTTCAATTTCTGCTATCGTAAGCATATCATATCTTTCGTCGCTGTTCTGTGGCACAATGAGACGAAAAAGGCCAATTAAACGAGCCATGCTACCAAAACCTGTCCTGGATGCCTTTGCCGTTGGAGCAGGTACCACATTGTTTGGAGCTCCAATTAACAAAGTCAACACAATGAATGTCCAATTACAGGCTGACACCCTTCGCAAGGAGGACAGGTTTTGGACCGTTCCAGGACAGGTTTTGGAGGAGTGGCTCGCTTAATTAGCCTTTTATGTCTCTTTGTGCCATAGAACAGCTACGAAATATCTGATATGCTTACGATGGCGGAAATTGAAACTTGACCCGCAACGCAGTTCAGTGATATGATAATACTCGCAATTGGACAGCACCACTGTTCGTTTACGGCATGCTTTTTGGTAAAACTTGGAGCGTGAAGCAATGCGCGTGATACCCAAGATCCCAGCTGTCAAGTTTGACACATTTAGGGTGCTCAGATCGCCCGCAAGTGCGTTTAGAAAAGTGCACGTACGCTAGATGACAGGTAAAGAAATCACTTTTAACGGCCAAACGGTGCATTTGCGGACATTAGTTCATTAAGACTTTTTTGTACAGAATTACCAGAGGAATACGCGGGCGAGTTTTGTCCACTATTTCTGAATCACCCTGTATATGGATTTTACAACTGCTAGAAGGTCAGGTGGATGCCTTGGGCCTTCATGTAAGCCGAATCACATTTGGGACCTTGACGAAACAGGTAAAAGCAATCACTTTCTCTTGCAAAAAAGAGCACCCTTGGTCTCCCAAAATGTTTTGATGGAACAGGTATTGGGCCCAGATGGTCAGGGCCAAGGTTTTTTTTTTATCTAGGAATCCTAGGATAATCCTTTTCAGCTTCATGTCAGCTTCATGGTATGTCGTCTTGGTTCCTGTAAAGTCTAGCAAAACACTGGACACAATGGTGACCTGGGCACTTGAGTACAATTCCCTTCCTAGGCCCAAGACTACGTTGGCCTTTTTTGGCCTTGGCTAGAGTGGGCACAGCCACATTATCCTATTTCATTTCCTGGTCTACCTGCCAAAGTAAAATGTTTGCAGACCTACGAGGGTCGGTCAACTTCTGATGAGAATTGCCCAGTTAACGTTATCCAATCTGAATGAAACTTTATACAGCTCTACTTTTGGTCTTTTTTGGGAAGGCTGGTTGAATTTGAAGGACTTTCGTTTCCTCGTGCTGTTCTAGAAGCTCTGAAGGCGGTAATCCTCAACTTGGGCTAGAAACTGGGTTTCCATTGGTTTTTGCAACTTCTCATCTCTCACAAACAGATTTCCGCTTTGTTTTGATGGTGAGATCAACTTATCTGCACCCAAATTTCATGGTTCAGCGATAAAACTGACAGGCTACCTATCACAATGGTACTGGGTACACATGGCCATGCTCAAATGAATTTGAATGACTTTTGCACATCTCAGTGGGAAATTGAGTGACTGTGCAACGTCCAAAAAACACCAAAATCCCAGATGGCTTCATCACAAGGTCTCCTGCCTGCCAAAGTGGCATTTAAAAATGTACGCTCTTGAACTTTAGCCAGCATTCCTAAAAAAGATCAAAGCACAGCTGTATAATGTTTCATTCAGATTGGATAAAGTTTTCTGGGCAATTCACATCGGAAGTTGACCGACCCTCATAGATAGGCCTACCTACCTACCTAGGATATTTCTATTTTTCTACCAACCCACCTATTTCTTTTTTTATTTAGGTAGTAGGCTAACTAATATCCCAACATAGCATGAACAAAAAGTTCAAGGCCTGCTTCAACCACAGGTACCTACAACAATTCCCAACAATAGGTATAGGATAGAAGAAGAAAAAGAAGGAAAGCCACCAACCTATCCGCAATTCTCCGGTATTTAAATTGGTGACATCACATTTTTCGCTTTAGGCCCAGAATTTCTGACATCACTGCGAATCTACCTAGATCTACAATACCAGCCGAAGTTGAATTTGAACCCACGTGGTACAATTGGAATTATTTTTCACAGGAAAGCAGCAATTAGGCCTTATTGTTGCAGTTAGAACCCATATAAAAAACTAACCCCATTTGATCTTGCAAAAAAGACGTTATCCTCAGACCTCTAAAGGATGCATGCCAAAATACACAAGACGGGCAGACCATTGAAACCATAACAAATGCCTTCCCGTGGCTGCCTCCTCATTTTAATAACCATGCCTAAGCCTAGCGCCAGAAGGCCTAGGCCTCAGACCGGCGCAGCTGGAATGGATTTATTTTACCAACTGAGCTCATAGGGCATGTGTTTTTAATTAAAAGCATGCCATTGACAAAGAAGGCCATCTCCATACCCAGATTTAATTTTTACCGTTCTTTCCCCAAATGTCTCAGTTTCGTATTTGTTTTAACAAACTTAATGAGTAGGCTACCTATTGGTATCACCACACAGGTCCACTGCTTCAAGCCTACCTAGGCACATTATTTCCGTAGGTGGGCCTACACCCTTCGTATTAGGCCTAGTCCCCACATTGCCAACTACCCACACTGAGTTTTTGTAATTGATAACGTTTTTAGGGCCTAGCCCATTGTCTACCTGTATTTGGCATAGCCTATGGCGTGAAGATTGTCTATTTGCAACGTGTGCCAATTTGAACTTGTATTCTTGTCATCTTCGGCCTACTGGCCTATTTTTCTAAAGCTCAATTAGGCCTACCTATTTTTAATGTTTGCCATTCCTCTTCCTTTTTTGAATAAAATTATACCCAATTTCCACCTGAAAGTTGATTATAATTAAGTCCTTGATTATGTTTAAATTTGGCTAGTGGCAACAGGTTTCGTACTTAAGTACGTTTGTGAACATAATTAACTAATTATAATCAACTTCCTTGGTGGAAATGCTTTTTCTTGATCATGATTAAGTTGATTATGATTAACTTCGTCATCAACTTAATTAAGTTAATAACTTAATTAAGTATGTTTGTTCGTCATTAACTTTCTGGGCAGCATTTCTTCCTGCTGTAGATCTCCCTTCCTTCAGCATTCATTTTCTGAGCTGCGCTTCCATTGTGCAGTGAGTGGTCAGTGGAGCATACATTTCTGGGGCAAATGACAACTGTGAAGGCCACAGCTCAAAACTGGATTGAAGATGAAACTCGTCTTTTGTTGTCAGTCTGGGAAGATAATGTTGTGTAGTTGCGGAACGCATGGCAAAACGAACAAGAATGTGTTTGCTAACATGAAACAGGAATTGTCCGAGCTACCGCAGACATTCGGCAGAAGATATATATGTTGATGCAGAATTTCAGGCAGGGTTGCGAGATTCCTTGTCGATTCCAAAAAATCGGATTTTGATTCTGGGTGCTTCGATAGGGCCGATTCCAGGAATAGGAGCTCGAATCCGATTCTGCACGCCCCAGTTGTCAAGACATTCCACATTCGTTGTGTCGTTTTGGGAAAGGGGCAACAATCACAGGCGCAAGAGACTGCTCAGTCCTCGTGGGTCAGAAAAAGTTCAGTAAACACCAACTGTGCAAAGGCTGAATGTGCAATGTTTCATATATGGGGTACCGGTATGGAAAGAAAAGTGTGGCTGTGAAAAAATGCCCTTTCTTCTCACTACGTCTCGGCAATTGAAACAATGGTCCATTGGTGCTCATCAGCCAGAACGATTTCCGAGACCAGATATGGGAACTCGTAAAAACAAATGTCCTTCAAAACTGAGAAATCCAATTTGTTTGTCCGGTGTCCCCAAAGTTGTCGCCTGAAACACCGAGAAAAATACTCCGGAGGTGGGAGACCATGGCTATCGATACAGTGTTCGGCCAAAAAGGCATCAAGTTAGCAAAAAGCATCCACAAAAATATGAAGTTCGGGAGAAAAACCCAAGAAAAAGTGAATTTTGCAAGCTTTTGTGGTCAGCACTTGTATGAAAATGGAATGGTCCAAAATGATGGTAGATGCAAGGAATCCATGAATATGCTGAAGATGAGCCAACAGATGGAAACACCATAAAATTGCCTTTTAAACATCATTAACTTCTGGAACAAGTTAAGCATCATCAAAGCAGAGGATGGTGGAAACAGCCAAAAATTAAACATGATCAACAAACATCATTAAGTTAATCATAATCAAGTTAATTATAATCAACTTTCAGGTGGAACTTTCAGGTGATTCAGGTGCTTTCAGGAACTTTCAGGTGGTTCCAAACTGTCAATAATTTGAGATTACCTAAAGCATACCTATGCATCTACCTAGGCCACATGATTCCTACAATTTTCTGTGATTTAAGAAGATTTTTACTCAATGACTAATTTCTTTTCTAAAGGGGCCTCAATTTTTTTTTATTACAGTGTTTTCCCCCATCATTTTATTCTTGTTTTAGTTGGCAGGTAATTTCATTTTCAAATAATATTTCATTAAATCATAAATCGTATTTCATTACAAACAACAAGTTTTGCCAATACGTACCTACATTTGTCAATGTAAAGACAATAACTGAACAAATAGGTAAACAAGGCAATTACAGAACAAATAATTCATCATCACTGGAAGTGCAATGACAGATCAAAGTTACCCATGCCTACAACACCTAAGTGATCCCTTTTTGGGCCTCCAATGTCTCGTTCTTCAAAAATTGGAACAAGTCCAGAGTTGTGGTAAGCATGGTTGATTGTTTATATGCTATTTTAGGCTATTATCCCTTTTTGGGGTAACTTGAGACACTCCATTTACACCGGGGTAATAATTATGAGACAGTGATTTTTCACAGAGGAATTCAGAAACAAAGTTATCCCCAAAGGGTCGCAGAAAGAAATGGAAATCACAATTTTTCCTGTGGGAAACATTTAATTTTGCAGTGCATTTTCATTGGATGTCATAGGGAGATTTCGTTAATTTTTAAAAAGTATCATTTGTCCATCCTAAAAAATCATCCACAGGAAATCTTCCAGCGACAAAAACTTGCAGTCTCAAATTTAGCACTATAGCGTCTCAATTTACCCCAAAACCTCAAGAAATTGCCTTTAAATGCATTTGTTTCAAGTGTATAGCGGTGTCTCAGAATTACCCCAAGCCTGTCTCTCCATTACCCCAATGCATGGCATAATGACGAGACACATTTTCAATTTTTTTGTAAAATGCAAGGACAAGAGAAAACCAGGCACAATATATGTTGAAGACAAGATAATGTGGCATAAATTGCACCAGACCATTTTTGCTAGGAGGTTTGGGGCCACAGTAAAACACAAAGATTTGAAAAATGTCTTATCATTACCCTGGGTCACCCTAGGTTTGATGAGTGTTTTATCCCACCAGGGCCAAGGTATTAATTTTTGCCCTACCTTTTTCTTTGTGGTGCTTTGCAAAATTTTTGCTTGAGGCTGGATTTTGGGATTTTTCAATAGGTAGGTACCTATTCATTCTTATTGACGTATGGTGACAATTTTCTAACGACGGATAATTCCGAAATGGCAAAATGCATGATGACGAACACACCCAAACTGGGTTGGATTTTACGATGGTATGTTTTTGCTTGAATTTGAGCTGGTTTTTTTATTTTCGTCGTGAAAGTTGACCCAAAATTGAAATTAACCTGCATCTTCGCGAATGCTGTGTGGTCAAAAATTAAAATTGAATTCTTTGTGACTGCTCAGACTGCTGCCTTCAAAACTTGCTGCATCGACGTCGATGCTGGTCCGTTCATAAATTTCATGTGCACTCCAACCACTTTGGTTCTTTTCTGAATTTGTTGTTTCTGCCCCTCTTGCTTGGGCTTCTTCACGTTGGCGATGAGTCGTGCCACTTTTTTGGCTGGGACACCGCAGTTTGAAAAAAAAAATATTCAATTCGAGAGAGATCCGATGCAATGGAGACTCCCACTTCGATTCAGTTTGAAACTCTGGAGAACGTTGGATGAAGCAGGGTTTTCGTAGGACGTAGGCCTACCTACCTGGCTACCCATTAGAGACCCAAAATTGAATACCAATTTGGAGCGAAATGACGGACCTGGTTCGGTCTTTTTTAGTTTGTAATCGATGTTTGTCGATAATGCTGCATGCATAAGTAGGTAAGGTACCCACCTACCATTTCGCACCATCAACCTGACCCATCCTTTTTAGTTTTAACTTAACACATGCTTTGGTAGGCAGGTAGGTACCTACGTTGCCTAAATACCTGCCTAGTAAATATCACTGGCTAAATTAGTAGGTAAATTATCCATAATCATATACGTATCGGTATTTTCATTGATGGATGACGCGTTCTCAATGCCTCTCGGCAGAACTTCTAGCCAGACCACCTCCATAGGCAGAACCCACAACTGGTAGCTAAAACTTATGAAAATTGGCTTCTATTTTGGCCATTTTTGCTCAGGATTCGGATTCGACACCAAGGATTCGGATTCGAAAATATTGTATTCGGATTCGAGCCTCAGGATTCGGATTCAAACATTTTGGATTCTGATTCGTGAAATCGGGATGCGGATTCGAAGGATTGGATACCAGATCCGAATAGGGTCCACAACATTAGGTCTAAGTGCAAGCAGGCACATTTTGAGACAGAATTAGTGATTCAACAGAGTTGTGGGATAAACAATTTACTTTCAGATCGCAAGTGGTTAGCTCTGTTGATTATGCTGACGAGTTGGACTGGGAGGGTCTACTTACCGCTTCAGCCCGAGAACTCCCAGGTTCGCTCTGATGCATCATCGGTGAAGTTGCTTGCAGGTAAACCTTGTTGACTGGTAGAAAGCCCATTCATTTTTCACTGCAGTCAACGTCTCACTTAATTAGGTACGAAGCTTTTTTTTTTGCAAATAGGATCGGGGCAGGTGAAAAAAAGAGAAAAAAATAGCAGATACCCAGCTTGCAATCATGTTTAAAATTGGCATATAGGGAGAATACAGACCCATTGGCACCCACCATACGCCACACATTGCACAACTCGCATCCCCACAGCTTCATCCTTTTTATTAAATTAAATCCTCCGCTCCAACCACCTTTACAGACTTTCCGCACTTGTCCTTCGACATTTTGCCACAAAAAACACGTCAACACAAAAGATTCGATTTTTCTCTCACACAAACAATGGTCAAAAATGCAAAAAAGCACCAAGCCAACTCCACTTAAATTCGACGCAAAAAAAACGGTCAAAATTTGAAATTTCTCAAATTTTCGTTCGCGATTGCGTCGGCGGCAAAAAAAGGAGGGAATGACGGCCAAAGATGGTCGGGATCAGGTATCGGTATCAGATTTACTCTGTTCTGCAGGTTTTCATGCCATTAAGGCAATCATCAATTGTGAACAGCAGAGGTTCATCATGCATCAAGAGAGGGGAAGGGATGGGAAGGAAACGCGACTGTCGGCTGCATTATCGAAAGGAGGGGTAAAGGGAAAAGGAGGGGTAAAGGGGAAAGGACCGTGAAGAGATCATCGGAATGTGGACGGGGCCTTATTGCAATCACTTCAGACACCCAAGCAGACACACACACATACACAATGGTCGCTCATTCCTGCTCATTTTTGCGATTCAGCAGTCACAACGATCAATATTCAACAAAAGACATGTCGAAAAAAATTACCTAAATTCCAAGTACCGGTGATAAAAAGGAATAAACAAAAAAAAAAATGAAAAAATTCCTTCATGATCAAAATAAATCGAAGCCAATATTGAAAATTTGTAATCGAAATCCGTTCTGTTATTCGGTTGCATCGTCCCTCGTCACAGACAACGATGAATCGACTTTCACTGCTCCACCATGTCTCCCACCCAACAAATATCATCCCAACCAACGCCGATGTCTTTTTGAGGTTGATAAAGAACTATGAACCGTTTGTATCTTTGCCAGGATTTTCCATAAACAACCAGCCAACACCATATAATGCTTTAGTCTGGAGTTTTCTTCGGCAAATTTGGCACCGAAAATGCTCTACTCTCCAGTTCCGTCTCCCCTGGTCAAGTCCCTCCTTGAATCATTTAATTCCTCGATCTCCATGTGGAAGGTGCTTCCCTTGTAACCCTGTTTCTCTGGTTGCTTGCAAAGTTGAACTAAGTTGTCAGTGGAACAAGTGGCATCAAACGGAACCCGACCGGCGATCTCAACGTTGCCAACATCTTTGCCACCAATCGACACTTTAAAAGTGACCTTGTCGAATTCCTGTGAGGTCAATTCAGTCGGGGTGTGCAGATGGTGCTCGCAGCAAAAAGCTATGCCAGTTTTTTTCCAAAATTACGCATTCTGAACACCTCTTGAGGTTCTATTTTCAAAAAAAAATTTCCCCTTCAGGGAGGGGGACGCCCCCTCCCCGAACCCCACCCCGGCGGCGCAACACTTCGTCAGGAAGTCGGAAAATCCCGAAAATCGTGAAAATCATCCGAGAAAAATGCAAGCGTGGAGTGATTGCTGCCGTTCCGAGGCGAACTCCGTTTGCGCCGCTACCGTTCTCGAGACACTGACCCAACAAGTGGGGGCCCACCTGCTGAAGTAAGTGAAATTGTCCCGATTTTTCATCATTCAATCCCCTGACCAGATTTGGATCTTGCAGGCTGCGGTTACCCATCGTTGCGATGGGCGCCCGCGGTTTTCAGCGTTTGCGCCGTTGCCGTTTTCGAGATATTCACCCCAGAAGTTGGGGGGCCAACTTCACGTGAAAAGTTGCCCAACGCCCATTTTTCAAAAGTCTGATCGAATTTGGATTTTGCAGGCGGGTTGCCCTTTGCGCCGTAACCATTTTCGTGATGTTGATCTCCAAAGCGGGGGACCTCAACTTCACGTGAAGTGGCCCCTCCCCACTTGCTGTGTCTCTCGAAAAAGGCAGCGGTGCAAACAGGTGCAAATGAAGGGTAATCTGTCTGCAAAACCCAAGCTCTGATCCCAAGTTCGATCAGACTTTTGAAAAATGGGACCAACTTCACGTGAAGTTCCCCCCCCCCCACTTGCACGCCAACAACCGGACGCAACGACCGGAAATGAACATAATATCACCTGGGATTTTCGAGTTCCCAAAAAATCAATCTTGGCCACAACGACAAAACATCGATTTGCCACGTGATTGAAAAACAATTTAGCAACATCTGACATGGCATGGACTGTGATCTGTCCAACAGTGCGAAGTTCTTCTTCTGTGAACCCCCAAAAGATGGCACTTCAGCAGCCAAAGTGCCATGATTTGGGGTGATGTCAGATGTGAAAGCCTGTTCCATCTGTTAGAATGAGAAGTCTCAAGGGTGTTTTATTGAAAAGATTGAGCATCATGGTGATTTAAGGGATCGACCAGCTGGTGGTGTTAGAATCCCGTCCAATTTTCATTTTTTAAAT
>JASGXE010010633.1:0-14857 GCA_030068105.1 Sinentomon sp. SZTP_YWyxl | reverse complement strand
CCTGTAGTCATTGCAGCTACAGGGTGACATGGAACAAATTCAGGCATAGCATGCGTAAACTGATCCTGAGCTGGTGATGCATGGTATGCAGCTCATCCTTTCACCTCACGTCCTTTTTCATGTGTGCTGAATCTGAATTTTGGCCAGCATTTACCCCGTTCTCTGAAACATGTGTCGAATGTATTCTTGTGGCAAAATTTACGTACTCATATGTACACATGTAAAAAGTTGTGACTATTCAAATTTTTTGAAAAAAAAAAACCCTGCTTCAGAAATTACATGTCCTCTTTAACAAGCGATGTCAAAATCTGACACCTGGAGAAAGCCTTGTTGCAATCTGATGCTTTAATTTCTACCACCTGCATAAGAGTAAAAAAAAAGAAAGTTTCGGAGGCAACAGTTAAATGGGAAAAACACATGTATGGGTACATTAATTCCTCTGTTACATTACACCCATCCATTTGATTAGGTGGATCGTAGACAGTAGAGTAACTTCAAACTTCAATGGGATCATTGTTTGAATAATTTTCACTTTGACAACTTTTCAGGACTTGCTCAGCATCGAGATTACGCCATCTTCCCATGTTGCTGGTGTCCAAATCGAGAGATACCTGGGAACTATAAACTTCTTTCTGATCCGTGAATCGACAAGTGTCAGAGAGGTGAGTTTTGTGGCTGTTGATGACTTTGCTTTTTCTTTATATCCTTTGCTTGCACCGAGCCAAGCGAACCAAGCCACAATGATTCAAGTGATCTGACTCCCTCTCACTTACTCGCACCACACCACCCCATATTCTTTCATTGCGACTTCAAGACTCATTGATTAATGCGAACACTCCCTCTTCACCTTTGCACATCGAAAATCTTACTCTTCAACAGTGATACGGCAATGAAAATAAACCCGTTTTCTATGCCATTGAGGAGTCCTGATTAGTCAACTGGTCCGGACGGCAAAAACTAGCTAAAAGTCAAATGTTGAAAATCTGGCTTCCGGAGTCCACTTTTCAGCTTTTGGTCCATCCAAAACCATTTTGGTCCAATAGGCTACAAATCAAATCTTACGGATGCCCCGCTTTTCCGGTGTGTTCTTTCAAAGTAAGTGCTAGAAGTCTAGCTGACAGCACCAGAGCCTTGACACCTTTCCTTTAACATGGTGAGCACTAGATCTTTAATACTGAATAGCTCGAGATGCAGTCGAGACAGGAGTCGTGAGTTTTTCAGGATATCTCTTATTTGGATGTGGTTAGAACGGCTGCATCTTTTTTGAAACACCCGAAGTTCATACGCATGAATAACACCCCACACCTTCAAGGAAGAATGCACTAGGTTTTGGTCAGGTCATCTAAACAATGGACAATGTCCGCCAAATCAACACAACAGACCAAGAACCATGCCATCGCCATGAATCACCACCCTTCAGCCGCAACTCCGACTTGTGACCCGTCCGATATGCAACAGTCGCAGAACACCAGCGAACGTGTCGACCGATTTGAAAAAGGCTCCAGCCCTGGAGTCGAAACGTCATCGGAAAAACCATATTCGATCCGACAATGGCCTTACAACAGGTGAATGTTACTGAATGTGAGCAAGAGTGAGAATTTTGCTAGATTCATAAGAAGAGAAGGCGCTACTGTTATGCAAGATCAGTACTGTCCAGTCGTACACAGATTAATGCGTTTTTGTGCCACCGAAATGGAAACAAGGATGGGGGATAAATTTTTGCCTGCAGGAAGGATGATTCTTTGCTTTTTCAAAATACATTAGACGCACATTTTTACTGATTGTGATTTGGGTGTTTTCACTGTTGCAGTTCGGAATACCGGCCGACATTTCAAACATGCTGGTCTGAATGTTTTTCACAAATGCTCGTCGCCTAAATAGGACAGGAAGATTAGGATAGGTTAGGCTAGGTTAGGAGGAAGGAGGTTAGTTTAGGTTTCGATTGGGTTAGTTTTGGTATATCACAGAGCAAGGATGCCAACTCGTCCAGTCCAATGCCGGCAGGTATTCCGAACTGCTACCGTTTTTACTGCAGCAACGTGCCTGTTTTTGTGTTTAATTTTTGAAAATTGTCTTTACGATTTGTTTTCCTTTGCTTTTCTCGTAGAACGGAGGTCTGGATTGTTTCATCAACAGTTTCATTGCCGAAGTGTTAGGAATTGTTCGTGCTCATGTCAGATCTCTGCGTGGAAATGCTTTGGTCTCCTACTTCATGTCACACTGCATTCTTCTGCACAATTCCAACAAGAATCAGGTGGGTGCCAAGCTCAAGCTAAAGCTTACATGCATTCGCTCTTGTATCAAACACAGGTGGTTTACGAAATTTCCGGCCCTATATTCCCCATTACAACTTACCCCAGGTTCAAATCAACAGAGCCGGAGCCAATTCAACAGACGGATGCATCTTTCAATGCAACAATGGAAAAGTGATCAATCTGATCACCCATTTCGTTTTTTTGCCACTCGTTTTCCTGGTGTTCATTCTTTACTCAGCAGGTTAGTTTTCCGATCAAACGAAAAAAAAAACAAAATCAAACCTTTTCTATGCACTCATTTCATGCACATTGTTTCGCTTTCATTTTGGTCAGAAAAACAAAAAAAAAAAAAATTGTGTCATGAAAATAAACAGACACCTTGGCGCTCTTGCAAGATCCAGCAGCGCTTTTTGGAGTCTTCTGATGCCTCAAAACCGTCGCATGGTCATTGATAACAGCCGAATGAATTCTGTAACCTACCATTTTGTGTCAAGTTGATAAAGTTCGAGCGTGCACGACCCTTGGAATTTCATGAGGCAGAAAAATTGTTAAGAGATTAATAAAAAAAAAAGGTTAGTTTTTTTGTGTGAAATTTTTCCACTTTCACCATACTGTTTATTTTCTGGTCCATCCAAATCCTGATGCAGCATTCTAAATGGTGTCATTTTCTCTGTTTTGTCACTAGGCTCAGTGTTTGGTCAATGTCGGTGGGGATGTTGTCTTTCTGAAGCGCCATCATAAGTAATTGAACCGAAACGTCCTTTCCATTGTGGAAAATAACCGACTCGGAACTGCCTGGTGGCAACTGAGCTTGAGACAGATGGCAACAACAACAACACCAAAGAGTCAACTTCTCTCCATTTGAAGAATGGATCGAATTTATTGGGAACTCCACTGTTCCCCATCCGTGGGCAGAGTTTAAAAGAGGTTGAGTTCTGTCAGCCTGTGCTCCTCCGGTGATGTGACGGAATGATCTAGCATGCAATAATCTCTAAATATTCCATTCCACTGTTGCTATCTTCCATGATTTATGTTAATATCATTATTCATCTGCTTTTCGATCTGTCCTAAATTGTTAATGCGAAAAATCATGCAAATAAAAATATATATTGTAAATAAAAATGTAATTAATTTAATTTAATTTGCTGGGACACAGTCTAGCGCAAATTAACAAACACAGCTAAGCTTAGTCATTGCACAAGCAAGAATGAGGCAACAGCAACTTAATTAGAAAAGACAATAACCAAATTACAAAATAACAAATTGCAAATTTTACAAACAAGAAGTAGCAAGCAGCAATGGGGCATGATCAACACCACAAGAGCTGTTACTCAGGGACCACATTCAGCACATTCCTCTTGAACAGGGTTAAATCCTCCCCATTACCAAAAACATCAGCATTTAAGGCATTCCAGTCATTGACAGTTCTGTTTACAAAGGAAAACTTTCCAACATCCCGACATGTATGCCTAGCCATCAACTTGAAATCATGATCATGTCTGCCTCTGTATGTGGGAGGAGAAATGTTCTCTTTCATTTTTGACCCCCACCAACACTGTTCAATGCTTGAAAGAGACCTCCTAATCTGGATACCTTCCTACGCTTAGCAAGGGAAATCCACCCCAGTTCTGAAATTAGGGAAGAAACACTACTTGCGAAGCTATAACATCCAGAAACAAAACGGGCAGCTCTACGCTGGACTCTTTTCCAAGTTTCTCAACATGCAACAAGTGATATGGATCCCACACAGCAGAAGCATATTCCAGCAGTGAGCGGACGAGTGCAAAGTAAACTTTTTCCTTGATGCTTCTACTCGATTTATAAAATGTGCGACGAATAAAGGCCAATTCGAATAAAGAACGAATAAAGAACAAAGCAGAATTAAAAATGATGTGAAGTAAAATAAAAAATAGTTTGGAAGATTTTTGTTCCCCAATGCATTTTTGAATTCTGTTGTCTCTCCTGTTTTCACAGTCTGGATTCGGCATGTTTTTTGTATGGTTTGTGTCGAGGAATCAGGTCCGGTGGAAAACGACATCCGTGGAAAGTTGGGTGCGAAAAGCTCGATTTTCAAATTTGATAGTCTTGCATGATGAGGGCTGCCAATGGAAGTCAAGATAACCTTATCACATTCGGACAAAATTCGCACTGAAGTAGTTTTATTATTATAAAAAACAATTAAAAAAAATTATTATTGGGTATTTCATGTCAAGTTCATCTCGGGTTTCCCCGGTTACACCCACCGCACGGGCCGAAGCCAAGTAACGGCGAGGTTTTGCACTGTGGTGATCGGCCGTGCACTTCCACCGCATTAAAGCAGCATGTGAAGCTGAGAACGGTGTTTCATGAAGTGCACGACTTCTCACCGTGCACCATTTCAGAATCCATCAAATCCAATGACGGTAAAGTTTGGCACGTCTCGCGAATTTGATGGTTCCCGGAATGGCAAAGGGTTTGGTTGGGTTGCGTGGGACCTTCAGGACAGCGAGGGACCACGTACAGCTGCAACACCGGCAGCCGGAAACAGGCTATAGTGGGCCACACCAAAGGGTGCAGCAACACGTCCAAACAAGTCCCCGACTACCAGACATCGCAGCACATACGCAGACAGGTATAAGTAGATATTTTAGGAAAGGAACATAGAGTTTAGAACAGGAGAAAAGGTGAGACGGGGTACCTCAGACCAAACAAGCTGTAGTGGGCTCTGTCAAAGGGCAGCGCAACACGTCCAATCAAGCCAGCCACAAAGTACCAAGTCTCAAGTGTATGAAAAGGAGAGATTTAGGAGAGGAAAATAGATTTCTAGGACAGAGATAGTAAGAAAACAAAGTGAAGGTCAAGATCGCAACCCATAGAGGAAGAGTGTGAGCTGACCGTCCTTAGGCGCCCCCGGCATCATGCAGGTACTTCAAGCATAGACACCAGGGCCAGGCACCGAAATTATTATTATTATTATTATTATTATTATTACCCGTATATTATTTGATGAAAGCAGAGCCCGTATATTATTTGATGAAAGTTAACTGGGGGGGGGGGGGCAAACGTCAATTTTTAGGGCAAAATACCCATATTTATGCATAAAATACCTCGATTTTGGGTGAAATATTTTTCAACTAGGGGGTAATACCCCCTGTACCCCCTGCAAATCGCACCCTGATTTTTAGCCTCTGCAACAGTTCCCCTTGAATGTTTTTTCTTTGCTGATGGACCTTCATCATTACAATCTTTTAAGAACTGTCATGGATTTGCTTGAAAACATTCCAACTGTGCTACATAACACCGGTGAAAGTCGACCCCCAACGCCCCGACATTCATGACCAGTTTTGGTCACTTATAATTCTTACGAATCTGGCTTACACTTACACAAATGAAAGGAAATCTGGCTTGCTGCTGGAAGGCTCGAAATAACAAATAGAAAAAGTGCGGACAAAAATAAGCAGAATAGTTTTCAAATTTTCCAGAAATCACAACTTCGTTTCCGTCTGTCCCCCTCACACTTCACCCGTTGCCACGAGAGGGTGCCCGATGGTGGTGACAAGACGAGTCCAACCAGAAAAAAAAAACAATCCCTCGGTCAGGAAATTATGCTGAAAAAGAAGAAAATTGCATTCAAGCACAATTCCACGGAAAAAAAGGGAAAGGTGCCAAAATGCAAATTTTTCTTTTTTTTCAAAACAGTTGGGTATTTTGGCTGAAAGTGGGCCATTGTTAAAGCATGACTTTAGCCACTGTGCGCAAAGATGCCAAGTCCAAGTTTCAAGGTGAGTTTTTGTCATTTACCCAGAGGGAAAAAATTTACCCCCCAACTCGGGAGTTAACGCTAACCAGGTTTGGATGATAGTTGATTGGGCGCACTTCCAATGAGTTGGCCCCTCGCTGGTAGTCAGAATGGGAGTGCCCAAACTATTGGTCACTTTTCACGACCATCCACTTCCAAGCGAGATAAAATCACATCTCCACATTTTGTTACATGCCACTGCTGAGTTCAAGACCTACCTCAGGAACTGATGAAGCCGAATCGTCACTTGTCAGCTTATTGGTTTTACATCCTCACTTGTGAAAAAGGATCCGGAACACATTCGAGAAGAAAGAGCAGCCGTAGAAACAGAAAACGGAGTTCACCAGAAATTAGGTTAAATCCGGAACAAGTGGGAAGAAAATAAAACTGTCCTATTCTAATTTCCGAGGTGAATTCTGAACCAGATTCCATCACCCACAAAAACTGCTTAAACTACATACCAGGCTGGAAATGCGGCATTTCGAGAAAGAAACAAGGACGCGATGCAGTCCGGAACATTGATGCCCAGTGATATTTCTGAACAATGGGCTGCAAACATTTCCAACGGCAGGCTAACATTTCCTTCGGCTGAATGGCTCGAGAAGGTGAAAATGTAGTTCGGTTATTCTAAACTATTCTTGGCTGCGGCATGAATGACGGAATCAGTGTGATCTGCATGTGGCGAAAGTGCCTCACGATGTTTCCGAAGTACTATCCGAAGCAATTGCTGTATGCGCTCACACATGTACAGTGCCGGGAAAATTAATGGAACCACACATGAAAATTAAATGCAGTTTCGGTAGTCAATGATATATTTGATTCCGCGACGAAAATTTAGCACCAAAGTTTTTCCTTTGTAGTCCAACCAAACGAAGAAGAAAAAATCGAGTGTTTTTTAAATATATGCAATAAAATTGTTGAAACAAAACTTGTGGAACTGATGTCGCAACATGTTGATGAAACACGACATTTTTTTCGATGTGAAAAAAAGGACGTAAGTGAAGGAAAGTTTCGGAGGCAACACCATTTCTGCCACTTATTTACGTTAGTAGCTCCATTAATTTTCCCGATGCTGCACGTTCATTAGAATCAAAGAATTAAACAGAGCGATCTTCCGTCAGAAATAGCAAAACTAGTAATTTGGCCAGCGAAGAGTTCTATCAGCAAACTGTTGCAGCACCGCAGGGCCAAAGCCGCAGGACTGCTGAAGGGAGAAACAACACGATATTGTCCCTCAACAATGTAGGGGGTTGGTCAACCTCTAAGGAATTTCTTTGCCCGCCTTCTATTAGGATGTAGGCTTGTTTTCCCTTGCTGTTAGGACAACAAATGACTGGAATTCGCTTCCTTCCCTGATTTTTGGTGGAGCTCACATCATTGTTGTTACTTTCAAGAAAAATTTGGTGGATTGGTTCACTGGAAAACGGTCTTTCTCATACCGTGGGGTGATCCAGTGCGGATTAGTGATAATCCGATGTTGTGAATTAAATTTTTGCCATTTACTACAATGGAAAAAAATTACTCTGCAACCTCGGATTAGCGCTAATCCGCACTGGCAAAGTGGCCAAATGGACCACTATGGGACTTCATAATTGATGGCAAAAGAAAAAATCATGTTTTTTCGCTGTGGCATGCAAAAAGTAGAGGAAAATATATTGGCACAATGTCACTCAACCAAACTTTGGTATGAACTTTTGAAAAAGACCAAATAAAATAACATAAATGAGCCCTGTCATGCCCATTGGCATGGAAGTGTGGTGGTGGTTGGTCCTGATGTAATGGACCACCTCTCTGCAATCCATGTTGCAAAAGGACATTGGTCAAGTAAGGAAGGGTAAAGGAATGCAATCCTTTGAACCACCCTGATTGAGATGAGGCTATCATAAAAAAACGAGCACATTCATTTTCAGAGGAAACCGATCCGTGAAGAGTTGGCCAATGGTCATGAAATGACAGCATGGTTCTTGCAAGTATGGTTAACTTTGCGGCTGGTTCGGTGCAAACGTGGTTAACTTTGCGTAACTTTGTCTGTTGGGCTACATTTAGCCACGGGTTTACAGCAACAAAGTCATTTTCAGCCTCGTTTAAAATGCAATCGTAAAATAACAGCGGTGTCTTGCGCCCAGGTCAGAACGCTCACCTACTGTATGAAAGGTCTGCCGTTCGATTCTCACCGTGGCAAAATGTTTTCAAATTATTCACAATCCCTGTTCTCATTTGGGGGTCTCAGTTTCTTTGCTGATGCTGCATTCAGGGTGTGTTTTAACATTTGATAAATGGCAGTCAGGCCCGGCGGCAAGTCTTTCTGGGCTTGCATTATGCTTCTGTGTCATCTTTCGTGGCCGCAAACCCTTCTGCGACAATTTTCCGACTAAAAGGTCGACCGCCAAAGGGAGGCGGATGATAAATTAATGAAGTAATTCATAGTTAAACAATAAAATCTGATTGTGTACTTTTATAATAATGCTATTATAATACCAACATGAACGTTTGGTTACAGAAAACATTCCAATCCAAACTCACGAAAATGCAATCAGAAAGCACAAATTTGCGTGGATCGTTAGTCGATCAATGACCAAAAAAAAGGCAAGCATTTTAAGGGGGAGTCCCACCCCTGCCATAAGCTATTTTTGACAAAAAATGTGATTTTTAGTCTTTTGGTGTTTTTTGTTAATTCAGGTGTGTAGAATCCAAAAATGAAGTCAGAAACTAATTTAGGAACCTCCTTCATAGCTTAAAATGCATGTGAAGTTGTTGCGGAAATTAAATTTTTTGGCTGTTTTCTTCGCTTTCATTTCCGTAAGCTTTTTTCCTGTTCAAAATGGTTTTTCTCAGGCTACGAAAGGACTGGAAAGGTGAAATCTGGCACACTGGCTGAAAAAATCATGCTGAAGGCCGTGACAGACTTGGATTTTCAGTTTTTTGACTCCGAGCAGTGTTTCCGCCATGCAAATGAAAATTGCCCTGCAAAATTTTCCCGCTTCAAGGAAATGAGACAGAAAACCACTGCAAAGGGCCAGAAACTGTAAAATCCGAATCCGTCATGCACTTTGGCATACCTTTCTTAGTAGGAATTGACTCTTTTAGAAGGAAGGATGCAAAAAGACTCTCGTTGAGCAGGTATAAATCGACAGCAAAAGCGAAGGCACGGCGAGAAAAGAAGAAAACAGCGAAAGCGGCATTTGACAAGAAGAATATCCGAGGATAAATTGACTTACAAAGCAGGAGAATATTGATGTTTGCATCATAAAGACTACTGCAGGATATAAATTGACTTAACAGTTGTGGTAAGAAGATGTGACAACTCAAAAGTTCCAATTGATTGTGTATTTTGTTTATTAGAAAAGGTGAAAAATTCTAAATTTTTAACTTTTTTTCTTTTGCTGTTTTCTTCGCTTTCATTTCCGCAAGCTTTTTTCCTGTTCAAAACGGTTTTACTCAGGCTGCGAAAGGGTCAGAAAGGTGAAATTTGGCACACTGGCTGAAAAAATCATGCTGAAGGCCGTGACAGACTTGGATTTTTAGTTTTTTGACTCCGAGTAGGTGTTTCGGCCATGCTGACGAAAATAGCCCAACAAACTTTTGCCGCTTCTTGGAAATAAGACAGAAAACCACCACAAGGGGCCAGAAATCACAAAATCCGAGTCTGTCATGCACTTTGGCATACCTTTCTTAGTAGGAATTGACTCCTAGAACATAAACATATCAGTACCCCTTACCGGAAAATTAATTGTTGTAGCGCTCCGTAATGTTGAGGTCAAAGGTCAATAACTCTGGAACCAGATGAGATAGATTCATGAAATTTTGCATGGAGACTCCCTCCATAGGTACCTAGATGTGTGCCAAAAATTTTTGCAATCGGTGCACAAATGGCCGATATAGGTTTTTAGGGTGGGACTCCCCCTTAAGACTGTCCACATCAAATTCCATCCCTACATTTCAGTGAGAAAGACAGCATCGAGTGGTCCTGTCAGAAATCTGGTAACTCACCGGTGAGTGGTGTGCGACCCAGCCAGATCAATCTGGATAGTGGCATTAATTGCCTTCCGATTTCCCTTGCACGGCACATCTTGCTGCAGGGAGAATCATCTTGCTCATCTATGTCTTGTCACAATACAACCTTTCTTTCATTTCCTTGCTTTGGTGCATAATGGACTGGGTGAATAATCAATCATTGACCAATCATTGCAATTCTACAATAATTAACAAACATCTTTTGTTGACAACAATGACATTTCGCCAGCAGCACTGTGTCTGGTTCTTAAGATCACGAATCAGCCAGCCGGAGGAAAATTCCAGGATGGATTTTATAAACCTCGTGATGACACGTCGTGGCAACGACTGCCTTCTCTACCTTTTGAAAACCCCTGCAATCATCCTGCTATGTTCCGATCTCCTCATCTCACGATGCCCACAAGAAAGTAGTCTGGAAGAACCTGATACGTCGCGTAAGACACCACAAAAGTCACTCAGTTAATTGCTTCAAAGAGTGCACCTTTTTAATGTGCCAGCATTCAGAATGGGTACAGCCCTTCCGATGCCAACACCCTCGCAGGAAGTTCTCAAGCTCCTCGCAGTCAGCACAATGCTCTCCGGATCTTCAAACCCCTGCCAACCCAACTGCAGTTGTGAATTACGCCAAGAGGCATCTCAAACGCCCAAACAAAAATCTTTGCTCTCCATGGCATGGCACCTCACTCGCCCACAAGCCTGGCCAAAAGCTCGAAAGACTTCTTTCACAAACCAGCTGGTATGGCCAGCCTATAGCAGATACCGTGTGAAGATTGCAGCATGTCCTGCATCAGTGAGACCAAACATTTTCTTCAACCACCAACTTGCACAACACCAGGAAGATGTGCATGATGCACGAACGAACAGTCACAGCATTTGTCCCATGTTGTGACTGCCACCTGACAACATCAGCTTTGATAAAGCACGAGTGCATGCCAATTGCCAGCAACATACCAACAAACTGCAAGCACCTGGATTCCTTTCACAGTATCATTACCATCAGGCATCAACACAATGAATAACATCCCTGGAACACTCTCTGTCTGGAGAGATGCCATCCAATCCATCTCAAAGCTCCGACAAACAGAAATCACTTCATCCACTGTGTCTTTTCCCAATTACCACGGCACCCTCATTTATGCAGAAGTGCTCCGTTCTTGCGTTAATCAGAGGTTGCAGGTATATTTTTAGCATTGAATTTTATGAGAAAATTATACCCGCAACCTCGTATTAGTGCTATTACGGAGAATTTCTCCCCGGAGTGTTGTTAATCTCATCATCAATCATGTGGAATTATTCTTGTTCAAAGCTTAAAAACGAATGGGGATGAAAAGCTTAAAAACGAATGGGGATGAAAAAACAACACAATCAAATTGTCACTGTGGGCCACAGAATAGGGCTTATGACAGGCACAATGATGGGCCAAGATCCAATCTATACAGGTTTTCCCAAAAGTCACTTGACAACCATAGAAAAGTGAATTGCAGTATTGAAGCAACTCTGGCAGCTTGGAGTGGAGTTTGTTCCAATTCGAATGGATAACACCTGCAGCTGGCAGCCTGCCCAATCTGAACCGGAAATCTGCAGAAACAGCCCCACAAGAGAGGATTGAAAATTAGCAAATAGCAGGGGTTGTCAAGTGACTTTTGGGAAACCCTGTATATTTTGCACCTGCAATGGGAAAGCCCAAGACAATGCCATTACCCTGTCACCGCCAGTCCAAATATATCAAGGACACTCTGCATGTGTTGCAAAAACTAAAGGAAAAAAAAAATCGGATAGAAAAAACATCAAAGAGACACACAATTTTGCTTTGAAAAATGGATTGAGCTGCAGAAAAAAAAACAAAACCGATAAAAAAAATTCGGACCACATGAATAAAAAAAATAATTAAAAAAATCACCCATTTTCCCTGTGAAGTCCCCTTGGACGGGAAACGTTTTGACAATTTCCCGATCTCATATTTGCGAAACCAGACAGAAGGCCGAGAAAGAGTGTAAAGTCTGTAGAGGTCAGTCATTGGAACCTCAGGATATTCTGAAAAGAGCAACCTGACACAACAGAGACAAAACCGCTTTTAAAACAAACTCTCTTCTGACAGCACAATGAGTCCCAAAATGCTGCCAGACAAAACAGAGACCCAAATTCCATTCATTAATAAACCAGAAAAAAAAACAATGTCATCCATCCAAACTGCCATCAACAACAACACATTTGGTTCACCAGTGACATTGAGAATGGAGTGTGCAAAGGAAGTAGTGGTTGAGCATTAAAGTTGTTAATTTTTCAACTAAAGAATGGTGGGATGACAAAGTGAGATGCGTATAACGTCAAGGGGTATATCTCCATATTGGCGAGTCAAGTCAATATTTCGAATGCATCATGCGCCGGCTATCCTGTCTTGATGACGGATATGTGATGCATCTGGCACGACTCGCCTCGTCGATATGGAGATAAAGTGGTCCCCAAACAACCTGGTAAAAGGGAAAACCTCACCACTATATCTGGAAGGTAAGGTTTTATTTCGGCACGTGCACCACGAACGGGAAAATCACAGAACATAATAAAAAGTACTTACAGCCAAACCGTTCATAAGGATTTGAATCAGCGACGTTTCGTCCCCTCGACGTGGGGCTTCCTCAGGCTGCACCGGCGAGTTGCGCACTCGCCGGTGCAGCCTGAGGAAGCCCCACGTCGAGGGGGCGAAACGTCGCTGATTCAAATCCTTACGAACGGTTTGGCTGTAAGTACTTTTTATTATGTTCTGGGAAGGTAAGGTGTCGAGAGTTGCAACAAAATTTCAAATAGCCAGAACAGAAAGCCGCCCCCTCTGGATCTGACACTGCTTGTTTCACAAGTTATCTAGACTACAACCAAAATTACACACAGGTCATTCTTCGTCAAGCTCATACGGAGGACAACAGAACACTGTTGGGATTTTTAAAACATGTTCCAACAATCAATAACAAGCCCAAACAAAACATGAACAGTAATTTAAGTGTTGACATGACATCAAACATAGAAATGGAATATTTCTAAATGCAGCAGAGACCGTGGAAAAAAATGAACGAAGCAACAAACTTCTTGCTGTGAGATGTCATCCAAAAATCCAAACACCAATTAAACAAATTAAAAAGAACAAATAACGCCTGTCTGAACAAATGCATAAATAAGAATTAAATACAATTTTTTATCTGAAGATGTTGGCAGACTAACGCCCGTATTCCCCACCAAGGTTAAGAGAATAATCAGGTTGGCCAGTCTCGAAGAATTTCGGAAGCAGCTGATTGTGACGTCAGTCCTGTGACGTCATCGGCGGCAAAGTAAAGGGGAGGCGGCCAGCAGACAGTTGACGGAGCCAAGATGCTCGTGACAAATTTGGGAAATTTCGAATTGAGCAAGGTCCAAGGTTTATGCTATACCCAGGCTTGAATTTGAAAAATTTTAATTTCTATTCCCGTGATTTTATTTGTTTTAAAAAACATTGTTGTTCAACCATTGTTGCTAATTATCTTGAAAACACTTTTCTGCATCAATTCGCCTTAAATCGAAAAAGAGAGCGCTACAAAAGCGAGTTTTTCATACTTGTTGGATATTTCATCGTGTTTCGTATGTGTGGATTTGTTTCGTTGAAGCCTGATAATATTGCTTGATTCTACAGGAATTAACAGCAGTGTCGGTATACGGAGCCATTCTAAATACGCGGGCCATAGGAGATTTTTGTCTGCTTGCAGGAGTGTATTTCAATTCATCGTTTTGTAAAAATGCCAATCAGTTGCGCAGCTGCCGAGTGCAAGAACCGCAGTGGAAGAAACTGTGACAAACCAAAAGAAATCTTATCCCACCATCATTTTCCAAAAGATCCCATTTTGCGGAAAGCCTGGATTACTAAATGCAAACGGCGGGACACTTTCAACACCGAAAATGCCCGAATTTGTCCTGAGCATTTCAGCACTGATGACTTCGAAAGAAATCTCGTGAATGAGTTGCTAAACCAACCCCTTCGGAAGACATTGAATCCAGGAGCAGTGCCAAATCAGAAAATTCCAGGATTTGTTCTTCCAAATGCGAAAACGACTGAATAGTGCGTAAACTGCCGGCAACGCATTGAACGACGAGAAACGAAAACGCTTGTACGGAGTTTGACCGAAGATATTCCGTGCGACTCTCCTGTTCCCAGCGATCAATTGTCGGAGCAGAGCCTGGAGTTGTTAGGCTATCTCAATCTCCTTCAGTTTGGAAGGAGTCAGCAAATCAAGCTGAATGCAGTTTTGTCTGAACTCGAGCAGGAGAAGTTGGAGAGACGGGTGTTGATGAAAAAGCTTGAAGATGAGAGCGAGAAAAATTCAAAGCTGCGACGAGACTTATCTAACGCATGGGAAGCAGCAAAGATGCAGATTGATATCTTAAGGCAAGAGTTGAACAAAATGAAAGCGCAACACATCATTTGCAAAGTTAGCAACCCCAAGATTTACGTCGAGAACAAGATCAGTCAGGAATCGGATAAGCTCCAATCTGCCTTGGGAAAATTTTTTTCGGCAAGTCAAATCAGATGTCTCCAAAGAGGTCAAGCACGAACAAAATCGTGGGATGCTGAGTGTCTTGGTCGAGCCGTTACGCTGCGTGCACTCTCGCGTAAGGCGTACTGTTATTTACGGGACAAACTTAAAATACCTCTTCCTGGGTTTTCTACCTTATAAAAGGCTGGGTCAGAAAGCTGAAGTGTCCCACCGGAATCCAGAACTTTGTCTTCGCCCTGCTGGAAGCGAAATGTTTGGACATCCCCGCAAAGGATAAACTTTGTTTTTGTTTT
>JASGXE010010632.1:0-14704 GCA_030068105.1 Sinentomon sp. SZTP_YWyxl | reverse complement strand
GATCATGGGAACAATTAATGCTTATTTTGGATTCCAAGGACCACTAATCCCAGGAACCATCTGATGAATCTTTCCTTCAAAGATTTTTTCGCCATATATTTTGCATTTTTCAGGCCATTGCTGATGGATTTTCGCATTTTTATTTTTGCCGAATGTGGAGGAACGTTTCATCTACCCAATTCTGTGAAAAACCAAAAAATGACATTTTCTCCCTTAAGGGCTGTCATCACGTGACTGCCCTTAAGGATGTTACGTTGACGTAACAATCGGTTTCAAAAGGTTAATCTACTGCATCAGAATAATCCATTTGCCCACTGAAAGAGCAATAATAATTGTGGGGCTATGTTATGGAGGAAGAAGTCTTTTTGGACAAAAATACCTGCCCACATGTGCCTCCTTTCTTCACCTTCATCATTTTTCTTTCAGTTAATCAGCTTTCTTTTGGCCAAAAGAACATGTTTGCAAATGTACGACAACAGAAAAGACACCACTGAAATGTCAGGTTGACGCTTGGCTGCATGAAATTCTTCAAATGAAAAAAATGTCGTTGAAAAGACTTGCGGTGGGGAGCACAGTTCCGTGGGAAAGCAAAAGTTGCGGTATAAAGTTGAGTGGGAAGCAAAATCGGTGAGCACAGTTCCGTGGTAAGCCTCGTGGGTTTTGATTTTGCGGCGAGTTCAGGTATGTTTTTCACACCGTGTTTATTTACCACGTGGTTATTTTACATGGAGAGCACAGTGCATTTTTTCGTCATTTTCGACCGAGTTCAGGCGGAATTTCCCACTCAACTGCGTGGGAAACGCAGCCGATTTCATACCTGGTCCTCATACGTGTAAACTGGCGTTTTTGTTTGAGCTTGACCAGAGAAGGGACAGATCCTTATTGGAAAGCGGATTTACAAGAGAGAAGCATGGATATCGTGTTGGACGAAATTGATGACCTGCAGGATGTTTTGGATGAGGATTTGGGTCAAAACCATGAGCCAGCCATTCCACGCATACGTGTCTTCGCAGAGAGAGAATTAACGTTTTGCAAAAATACAGGAAGGTCCTGAATTCCAGGGAACAACCGATAGGACGTGTTCCTTATGTCCGTAGGAATCAAACTTGTTCAGTGACAAAATTCGCTACAACCCCCCATTTTGGAGATACACCCCCTCAAAGTTCCCAAATTGAGCACTTTTTGGGTTCCTGTGGGGGTTGATTTATTTGTTGGCATGATGAACACGTCCTAACGGTTGTTCCCAGGAATTTAGGACAACCCTGTAATATGACTGCCTAGAAGAATTCAAAGAAAGATTTGGCATCTCCAAAGTAGCCTTCCACGAGTTGATGTTACTCATCGAGCCTCGACTGCCTCATCACACCGGCTGGAACATGGCCTCATCCCCTGAATTGCAGGCCCTTTGCTCGCTTCGCATTCTTCGCGTTGGAACATTCCAGCGTGTGGGGGAGATCTGGTAAATGTGCACAGGACGACAGCTGGTCCATGCTTCTATCGGTTTATCAACGCCGTTATAAGCCTGAGACGTCGATACGTTCATTTTCCACGAACACCCTTAAAGCTTCAACAAGTTAAGGAGGACTTCTGCGAGGTCGCAGCAATGCCGAGGGTGTGGTTGGTGCCATTGATTGCACCGATGTTCCAATCGTGCGTCCTGCTTTCCGTGGCCTGTTGAAATCCCCTCGCACTTTTCTTGGAATTCTTTTCAGTTCCTTCCACATGGTTTGCAACTGCGTCTGGGTTCTTTTAGGGCAGTTGCCGCAGGCGTTATAGGCGAGTGCCAGCGACTTCCAGGCATCTTGCTTTCGGGCATCGTGCTTCTTGCTTTCAATCACGCCAACATACTCCTTAAGGACTTCTAAAAAAAGACAACTTGTCACATTCTGACAAATTCTTGCCTCGTTTCATGGCAGTGGCACCTTTCAATGCGTCCATTTTTGTTGGAAATGTCGAAAAGCACTGTTCAAGCGTTCCTCTGGTTCATCTGTCGCTGCAAATTGGAGGCAGGTTGAAGCGAATTATACGTCATTCTCGCTCTTCCTCCAATCACGATGCCACATCGTTTCCCACTGGACTTACCACGGTACTGTGCTCACCGAATAAAGCTCCGTGGTGAACTGCGTGGGAAAGAGCGCGAATCAACTTCACACTCAACTTTCGCCTCAACTGTGCACACCGATTATTTTTCCTCCCCAGTTTACCACGGACATCGGTGGGTTTTCAGCTGCGTGGGAAATTTAGCCGAGGTGGAATTATACACGCAACTGTGCTCCCCACCGTTGGAATGCAAAGGTTAGCTGTTGGTACTCATGGATCCAAAGCAGAATGAAATTGCCAGCATCCTTTTCTGATGAGATGGGGCAGCTGGTGGCAAGAATTTGACCGGTGCACTGGGCCCACACACTAAACATGGGAAAATAATAAAAAGATCAAAAGCCTGCTTCGGAATTTGGTACCGGGTCCGGTGGGATTTGCTGTTTCGGACGAAATTTCAAGGGGCTTCTTCGAAGAGGGATTGCAGCAGGATCCTACGTTCTACGGTGAAATCTTACTCCCATGAATACCCCAAATGGGCCCATTTTCGGGGGGGGGGGGCATTATATGGAAATGGGGGCCGTAGCAAAATTGTTTACTGATTAATTTCGATTTTTTGTCATCAGGAACATCACCAATTTTTGCAAAATGGTTTTGGGTCACAATGTATGCTGGACAACAGCTTTGCCATCAATCATTTTATGTATGGCCCTTTTTTGAACCTTCTGCCACCCATGTGGACGATATGGACAGGCCCTGCATCTCATCAAAAAGGAGCATTCCTTCACAAAAGGAAAAAAAGTCGCCAGCTGTGGTGGAGTGAATTTCAAAATGAATTTTTCCCAGCCAAAAAAAGCCACTTTCCAAAGAAATGCAGTCTCATCTCATACCTCTCTTCTGTCTCTGCGTGTAGTTCGGTTGCACCAGCAGCACACTGCAGCCACATGGCATTTTTTCTTGAACTCTGACCTCAGCCTCTTTTCGGCATGGCCCAGAGGCCCAATAATGTGGCAGTGGACACTGAAAATGCGGTCGTGCTGGCATATGCAAGATTTTTGATGTAAACAAGCAAATGTCAGTCAAGCGTGTAGATGGAGAAGCCCCCTCCCTGTGGAGGACAGGCAATTCAAATCTGTGAGATGTTGCAGGCGTGGACAAGTCCAGCAGAAGTTGCATTTTTGTTCAGACAAGCCCCCAAAAGTTTGTTCATTCCATTTTATACCTGAAAACATTGTTCATTTTGGAGAAAAGGGTCAGAAGCCAGATCTCAGGAAAATAATAAAAAAGACCATAAGTGCCAGCATCACAGCAAAGTACGAAGGTGGTTCAAAACGTTTTCTCCCTGACATACTTCCAGCAGAGCGTGGGTGCTGCAATTTGGAGCGTGGGTGCTGCAATTTGGAAGACTTCTAACCTCCAAATTTTTGGTTCTGTCAATTTAGAATTGCTGTCTAGAAGTTGTGGCGATTTAGGATCATGTGGGTTGGTGACGATAATCTGTTGTTGTGCGACTGCATTTGGCACACATGGCTGTGGTGATCCAGAGAACAGCTGCTATCAAATTTGTAATCCCTGCATGTCCTGCAAATGCACAAGGATTGGTGCCACAGCAATGATGTGGCCAAATGCAGTCTTCACAGGCCACTCCTTGTGAATTTGCAGGACATGCAGGGATTACAAATTTGATAGCAGCTGTTCTCTGGATCGCCACAGCCATGATGTGTGTGAAATGCAGTCACACAGCAGCAGATTATCGACAACAAACGACATGATCCTAAATCGCCACAACTCTAGAAGATAGCAATTCTAAATTGACAGAACTAAAAATTTGTAGGCATAACACAAAATGATAGCAAGTCTTCTAAATTTCAGCACCCCAGCTCTGCTGGACGTATGTCTGGGAGAAAACGTTTTGAACACCTTCTAGGTATGCTTTGAACAGTGGCAATGATGGATTTTCAGCAAGAAGAAAATGACTCACATTAACAACAAAAAAACAAGAGAACCAGAACGAATCACTTGTGCCGAGCATTCAGAACCCATGTCTGCCGTGTGTGTTGTGCTGTTTAGTGTGTCTGTGAGCCATGAAGCGTGCAGACTTATTGTTATTTGTAAAGATAAGATGCATCTGGAGATGCCTTCCGTTTGTGTCAACCACATCATGGACCAATTGATGACTTTTTCAGAGTTGTCTTGATGGGACTCAACTTTGCACAATTGATTTGAATCCACGGTCAGATTTATGTTGTTGAAAAAAAAATAAACAAACTGAGTTTCTACTTAAAGTTAGAAGTACCGAAAATTGCAATTATTCACAAATGGCCCCAATGCACAAGATTCCATAAATCCCCAAATTTCACGGAGCATTTTCGTTGATAAATTGTTTGCAAAAATTTGATGCAGGATTTGTCTTGTGGGTTGCAAGATAAATTCAGGCTTGCATTATTCTGCATTTTGGATTTCAGACTGCGTTTTTTGAAGCTGAACGATTCAGGTTCTTTGTTGTACGTGTGCCCTTTTTTCATAACCAGCATGGTTTCGAGAACTGATCTGATTTGAATGAGAGTTAGAATACTAACCAAAAGCCAGAATCTGAACCAGGGTTGGGTCGGCGCAGCATTGTCTGTTGGTACAGAACTGGTACCAGAGCAGACCAATACCAAGTACCAGAGCAGACCAATACCAAACAGCCGTTCAGATACTACTGCCATCTACAGAAGTATAGTGATACCGCATGAGAGAAAAGCCTGCTGGTTTGGATGCGCAAGAATAAACAATTCTTCTGTTAGCTGGCTCAAACATAGGTCAGGCTGAGGAAGTACTTTTTCCACCTCCTGCACGATCAGCAACTCCTGAAGCAAAATGGGTGATGATATTTTTCAATCACATCTGAATTCGTTATCGGCAGCAGTGATTGGTGTAGTGGGCTTTCACAAAAAATCTGATCAGGACAGACACCTGTAAAAATGGAATCTGGATGGAGACCAAATGCAGATCCAATCAAAACAGTAGAGTGCTAGCTAAGTTCGGGGGGAAGTCACCCAGAGATGGATTTGATTTGAAATTTTCTAGCTTCAATCATGGCATGCCTCCAGTGTGATATGTCCATCCTCGGATGTATGGAAATAAATTACAATTTCTGCACGTGCACCACGAACGGTATGTTCACAAAATGAAGACATATCAGAAGCCATTTCCCGTTCGTAATCTTACAAGATGAACTCGCGACGTTTCGGTCCCAGACGTGGACCTTTATCAAGCGTTGCTATCACACGCTTGATAAAGGTGCGAAAGTAACGCTATACGGAGCTCATCAAAAGTCCTCGAACATAGGCGATATTTTGAATGCCAGGCGAATACAGGGGCCATCTAATTTCAACAGGGCTTGGTGCAACTTCACGCCTCACACGAGTGTCATGATGTTTTGCAGCGCGCGATGCCATGTATTCCGAATGGCCCCTGAGTTAAAACCGAGCGCCTATGTTCGAGGACTTTTGATAAGCCCTAAAGGACCGCGTCTGCGCGAGTTCATCGTGTAAGTTTACGAACGGAAATGGCTGATATGTCTAAATAAACTAATAAATGGCTGAACGATTTAAATGAACAAGCCGTGGAAACTTGGAGATTGCATGTTTACAGAAGTTAAATTACTAACTTGACGCTATTCAGATCTCCGTATCAATTTGAGGCAGACGTTTCGGGGGTACTGCAGTCGTTTGTCAACGAGGGTGCGATAATCCCGAAACGTCATGCCTCAAAGTGATTCAGAGATCTAAATAGCGACAATTTAGTCATTTAATTTCTGTTAAATGAACAAGCTTATCAAAATGTAAATAATAGCCTTTTTCGAACACAGAGATGGCTTCATCTGTTGGAAAATCACAGCAGACTTTGTCCTTTGAATCTCTGCAGTGGTCTGCTCTCATTTTTCTGCCCAAACAATTATTGTTCATAAGAATCCATAGACAAGTCACCGGTAACTGCGTTTATTTCGCAAGAAAACATGTAACAACAAAAAATTAACAACAGCCAATAAATCAACCAAAACTTTTCTCAAAGAAAATTGACAAAAAATGTGTTTCCTCATTGTACACTGGCGGCGGAAAAAGATTACCCATACATGTGAAAATTTCCAGTCTTGAGATTTTAGCAAAAACTCCATGCTGTAGAAATAAAAGATCCTCTTTCATCACTAATGTCAAAATTGACACCTCTGGGAAGCTCCGTTGCAATTTGGCGCTTTAATTTCTACTGCCTGCATAAGAGTAAAAAGAAAGAAAAAAAACGTTTCGGAGGCAACAGTTAAATGGGAAAAACACATGTATGAGTAATCTTTTTCCGCCGCTACTATACACTGGGTGGCTCTAAAGTCCCAGTGTACAGGTATTAACGATAAAATTGAGCCCTATACGGAAGGAAGGGCTCCCGTTCAAGCAATGTGTTGTTGCCTAGCAACCCCAGAAGTTTTCAGACGGTGTGAGTTGTTTTGATTCAAAATTACGGGGGTTGCTAGGCAACAACACATTGCTTGAACGGGAGCCCATTCCTTCCGTAAGGGCTCAATTTTATCGTTAATACCTGTACAATGATGGCTCAAAAGTAACACAATAACAAAAGAAATGTACAATAACAAAAGAAATGAATGACCAAAAACATCTTGTCCAATGCGAGTAGACATGATACTGATAAGTGATTAGTAACGATTACATTGTTCATTCATGGCAATTTAGTGAGAGTTCCCCCAGCAGAAAGCAAGTAGGATAACATTGAATTTTTCTTAGTTTTCAGAAGAAGGGGGTTCAGGCAATTTAGACAAATGTGGCACTTTATCAGTTTTAAAACTCTCCCAAAAGTTCCATTTCATGCATTTTTCCCGAATGCAAGGTTTGCTACCCATGAGGTGCCAGGCCAATTGAGCATCAGCTTTCCTTTTCCTGATGTTGGACAGGGGCAGGATCTTCAACATTTTCAACATGTCATGTCTGGTCAATCCCAATGTGGATGTTAGGGATGTGCGGCACCACTTTTTCGGCACTCGGCACCACCGGCACTAAGGGGTGCCGAGTGCCGGTGCCGATTCCTTAGCGTTTGCTAAGTTTTTGGTGCCGCGGCACCATGTTCGGCACTCAGGCACCGCCCACAGTTAATGCCGCACACATTGCATTTGAATACCTTAGCTGGCCTCTGGTTGAAGAGGCGCAAGATATTCAATGCAGAAACCAGACCAGAGAGAGCGCACATAAAAGAACCAACCGCAGCTCAGGGTCAAACGTTGCTGAGAGAGAACGTCAACAACGTTCACTGTGCGCTAAATCTGAGGTTATGCTCCTGATGCGGCAGTCATCCCAGCTGCAGAGCATTGAGAAAAGATCATCCGCCTGCGTAAACGCATAGCAGACACCGTGGAATGGGAAATAGAAAACCTGTTCGAAAGGCTGTGCTGTGCATTTATTAACTTTACCACTGACATTTTGGAATTCCTTTCTCAGGGGTCAAACGCCCCAGTATTGGTACCAGCTCTGGTAAACAATAGGTGGGGGTGAGGGAGGACAAGTGCAAACACAAAGAGAACCAAAAAAGAATGCCACTCCTTTCAGAAACTGCTTACTGGAAATCACTTGTACTCACTAGCATGTGGCGCCATCTAAGGGGATAAATTTAAACTCAAATCAAAAGTGGCATTTTGACATGAATGTTGCTCAATTTGTGCTGAGTATTGCCATCTGAGTTCAGAAAGTGCCGAGTGCCGAATTTTGGTGCCGAATGAAGGCACTTTTCCAGTGCCGGCTTGGTGCCGGTGCCGACCAAATTCTTGGTGCCGCACATCCCTAGTGGATGTTTCTTTGATACTCATAAATTCTCACCAAATTTTGGGAAAAACAAATTGCAAAAAAACAGGAAATACTGACATGACCGGAAATGCAGGCATGACCCATGCGACATGAACAACATCCAGCTGCATAAGTGCCGCAATGTCGCCAAATGTGGCATTCACATTTTTAGAAGTTCACGAGTTCCATCCTTGCGAAAAAAGAGCAGAAACACAATTGTAGGGTGTCCCACAAAAAGATAACATGAACAATGTCCTTGATTTAATGGCCAAGGAGTGCATTAAAGTGTTCTTCGGCTTATCAATGACAATCACAAGTTCGATGCTATGTAGTCAGGTTTGTTTCTGCGACCAACGCCACCGGCCAAGTGAATTTGAGTGTCAATATGAGCAGGCAAAACACGCTATTCTCGGGGTTGCGAATTACGATCCTCCCCAGGAGTTCTTGCAAAGGCCCTTGCACCTGGAAAAGGCCAGTTTTGTGTGCCATTTCAGGGCCAGGCCCAGGCACCATCGGCCCATTGTTCAAGGCAGAGGAGGACCATGGGAGGGCTGTCACAGTCGAGTCACACAAACAGTGCACCGCAACCAGATTTTGGGATCTTTCGTAAAAAGCTGGGCTGTTTTTGGCAGAAGGGTTCACTTCCGGATTCCCAGTGGTTCCAGCAAGACAGGGTGACTCCAACCGGGCCTTTTTGGCTTTTGGCACATATTCCAAACTGCCTAATTTCACAAGGTACCGCTTTCCCACACCCACCACGGAGCCCGGACCTTCCTCCCCAAACTATTACTTGAATGATCAGATTTTCCACCCACCTAACCTACCCCAGACGATCCCAGATCTCAGGCAAAAAATCCGTCATCTGTGCTAAGAGACATGCTCGATGCCATGGCCAACAATGTCGGAAGATGATAATTGATAGCAGTAGTGCCTGGAGGTTCAGCGATGTCATTCAAAACGGAATGTGCACATAACAACTGCAGCATTCCACCACACATCGCACACCGGTTTGACCAGGTAGACATGTATCGACATTTTTGCGAGTATTTCGTTTCACCTTTCACTTATCTTTTTTGTAACACCCTGTGTGCGACCCACCAGCTAACTTTGACACCAGGAAACACTAACTTTGATATCACATTCCAATTATGTGCTTGTAAAAATCAAATACCATACATCTTTCCAAAAAATGTCTGCAAAACCTGTGAAACATTCCTAAAAATATGTCTTTAAAATCCCACCAAATTTGCAAAATTAATATCAGTTCAAAAAATCAGTTACAACTGCACCTCAATGTCACACATTGATTAGCTCCCTCCTTGTGTTTGACCCTTAAGATTGGGACTACTGTTGTTGTTCAGGTGGACATCTTGATTCGTCTCCCCATGACTTTTGCGACCAACGTCATTTTGAGCATCGGACTTCTTTTTCTTCTTTCTCAGTGCAGGTTCATTCGGTGAATCCCCAGCCGGCAATTCAGGTCCAGATGTGATGGTTTTGGTATTGTACAGTTCGTCTAGGTAACACCAGGCGAATTCCGACACCAGTGAACGGTCAGGTATCTGTTGAGCCATGCCGTACAGGGCAGCCTAATTAAAAGAAAACAAACACGGAGATATGTTCGTAAGAGTGCTGAAATTTAGAAAACAAGAATAAACAAAAACAACCAAGAAGAAAAGGGTCAAAAAGTGATGTTGAAGGCAAAAAACATGCTTTGAGAAAAGCACATGTAACGACAACTCAAAGCGGGAAAATCATTCATATGCCATTGCAGATGTGGGTTACAGGGTGTTCCAGTGTTTGAAAAACAAAATTTGCTGACGAAAGAGTAGGGGAGTTGGAACACCAACTTCAAAACTCAGAATCGGAACGAAGTGGTAAGGAACTTTTCAAAATTCCATTTGGAATTCAGAAAAGACTAATTTTCCGAAGGTTTCGGAACTTTCGGAATCGTTAAACATTTGAATTGTTCCGAGTGTTCGGAATTCTGAAAGGTCGAAATTTTTCTAAAGTTTTGGAATTGTCTAGAAAATCTCCGAAGAGTTGGAATTTCTGAAAGGTGGAATTCCAAAAAAGTCAGAACTGCAACGAAACGTTTCGAAGGGCGCCTGGTGTGAAGTTATGGAAGGATGGAATTGTTCTGCAAATTTGATTTTTATTTAGAATATCTGAGGTTTTCAGAAATCTCGGAAGGGTCCTTGTCAACATCACATCTGTCAGGAAGAACATCATTTGAAAAATGGTAAAATTTGCCCAGCAGTGCTTTGAAAAATAATGGAAATATGCTATAGTTTTTGCACCTCTTCCGAGTTTCGGTTCAGCTTTGAGTTTAGATGACCCTGCTTGCACAGCTTTATTAGCAATTGAATTTTTATTCGCTTTGCAATGCGATGAATGCTGACCGCGGACGGCATTCATTTTGAAATTTCAGTCTTCGTCGTCCGATATTTCTGCAAAGGAACATGAGCACTCAGGGGGTCCAAGCTGTGATGCGATATCGGAAAGTGGCCCGGAAGAAAACAATCGAAGGCGTCCTGCTTTGCAGCAAATTTGTGACCAACAAAGAGGAAACCTTTCCATTCATACCTATCACACAGTTTGTGATATGAACGGAAATTTAAATTTCTGTTCATTTCGATTCGTTCATATCAATTTAAATCAAGGAAATTTAAATTTGAATGGGTGTCAGGCCTAAACAGGCTATCACAGAAGACCAAAGCTTAAAAAATAACAAATTTAATGCAAACATTTCTGCTGGAAAATTTTATTTCTATAAACATCAATATTCCACTTCCATCGCTGAGAAAGATGCATCAGAATGTGGAATCGAGGTCAGGGCATTTGGAAATACGGCCATAAAACTTACAGTCCCCGTTTTGACATCACTTGCGTTGTTCATGACAAATTCCACAGCCTGTCTGACATCAGCAATGAATCTCTCGGCAACGCCAGGGCGAGTGTGTAGCACGGTAACACATATATGAACACTTGACGGATACTGAAGTGAATTCAGGTTCCAACCCTTCTCTTCAAGCTTGTTGCCCACTTCAAATACATCAACCACATCCGACTTGAAGGCAACAACACTGACCTGTGGGTCACCCATCACGTGAATACCATCTGTGTGTGAGAGGCTGAAGTAAACACAAAACAATGCATGCACAAAATTTTTAGAAAACTTTTAACTTTTTTTATTGCTGGGTTTCACATTCAGGCAATCTTAAAAATATGTGTAGTGGGAAATCAAAAAGAAAACTTCAGCCTGAAAATATCAACAGAAATTGCAACATGAAAAAGGACTTCTTAAATCTGTTGGACTTGGAGAAATTTTTTGCCAGCTTTTTCTCTGGCAAAAACTTCCTCCAGACATGATTTTTGGGCAACCTTGTATCTCAAATGGAGAAAGGCAGTATTTCAGACCGAATTCAAAAGGTCACACCATTGGTGAAACGGGAAAGAGTGACAGGAGAAAATGGGGTGAAAGTACACTGGAAAATCATGATTGTTGAGATCGAATGCTGCTTTGTCACTGGTATAGACGTGGGAGTATGCTCAAATCATCACCATTGATCGTCTCGCAAGGGCAACTTCCTCTTTTCCATTCTTACCTTTCGCCATTGGGTTTTTAACAAATTGATGACCGCTGGGGGTATGCCTATAAAGAGAGAATTGTGCCTTATTGATCAAGCACAAGTCGATGAAATGATCGATCACTTTGGAAAGAAGGTTTGCTCACTTTGGGAAGAAGACCACAGTGTCATGTGTCTCAGAGAGCCAAGTGAAAATGAAACCTCACTTGACAACCTTCTATACACTATGGATCAAGCTCAGCCCCACGAGCGGCCGTGATAAGATTTGAGCAAAAAACGCGTAGTGTCGAGGCATAAGGTTGAAAAAGTTTTTTTTATCATTGTGCTGTGAAATTGTGATTTTTGACGAGTAGCCAGCCGACAGGGTGTCGCAATATCAACATGGAGCGAGTGCGTCATTCTTATCCCAAGAGGGCGGAGATGGTGCTGTTAACGAGTGATCACCATCGCCCTCTGCAGCGCGAGTGTGTCGTCAACCCTGTTTGTCAACCATCTTGGACCTCGGTTCGAACCAAAGTCAACCATCTCTTGGACCTCATGAACAAATTTCGTACCACATACTCGGTCAAGGATTCTCAATGAAAGGACCAAGGGATGACTGAAACCAACGACGACACGGCGGCTGGCATCAACACCTCATGCATGCATTGCATAGCTGCCGACGGAGAACAATTTGAACATTTTCTGCATCAACGATGTAAAAAAACAGCAGTCCTTTTTGAAGCATGCCACGATTCACCCTGTACGACGCCGAGAAATGTCATTGCCGGGCAAGGGGAATGCAATTCAAAGCAACGTCTTCGAGCCATGGCCTTTTTGAATTATTGGGGCTGAGCTTGATCCTTAGTGCCAAAAGCATGCACCTTAGCGTCAACAAAAGCTGTTTCTCATTTCAATTGGTGATCATGCCATTTCAGTAAGCGTGAGCAGGCAAGAATGAACTCACCCATCTTTAATTACTCTTGCAGTAGATATGATATCCCTGGTTAGGCCAACGTAGCCCTGTCGACCGAAACTCAGCAAAGATGCCCAGCAACCTGCAATTATGCCTAACAAAAAATGTACAAAGAAAAAAATGGACAAAGATAGGTAGCTGAATTTACTGGAGGACACTGCTTTTGTTTGCTGTTTTGCTCTTGACGAAGGTTTCCCACACAAACAAGAAACATGGATGAGTAAGAACTGTACGTCAGTTTTGTGAGTCATGACTTTGCCAATCTGAACCTTCCTGAACATCAGAACAATGCGAGTGCACAACGGCCACCTATGTGATAAAAGCACGTAGCAAGTTTTATATGCCCGATGTACAAAACTGATTTGTATGCGAATTTTGTACGTGCTTCTCCAATTTCTCTTTTGACTTGCCTTGTGACGTAAAAAACTTCTTTCACTTCATCATTTCCCTTTTTCTAACTGATACGTGAAGTTGGATTTTTTTGTGGTATGCGAATTGCGATGCTTGCTTACAGATGCCCTTAAATGGACCTTTATTGAGCCTCTTCTGGATGGCACAATTACCTGAATAATCCCAGCCTGAACAATAACTTTCTGAAGCTATTTAGTGGAGTGTTGTGAGGGTAGTTGTCACCAAAAACGTTCTTTTGGTTTCCTGATCAAGAAGAGAACATATTCCAGAATTTGTTATCGAGAACAAAATAACCAAGACAAATTTTAAGGCTTTCCATATGTCCAAAAATAAATAAATAACAACTGAAACAATTTACTGCACCAAAAATTAATCAAAATTGGCAAAAAGGCATGTGGAATACGATTGGAAAAGTTCTTGCATCTCTCAGGGAATTTGACCCATAGACTCCCTATAGGAGTTCTGCCCCTTGAAATCCCACTGTAATGGTACATCAAGACCCCAAAAGTTGCTGCAGGCTTTGCCCCAGACCCCTGCTCAAACATAATATCCTGATAGGCCTGGGTACTTTTTTATGGCAGCTTTGTTGATTTTTTTTCTGGTTTTATTTAAAAACCATGAGTGGCGGGGTCACAGTCCTCTGCCCAAATTAACTTGGTTCCAGCACTGACTGTTCGAAGATGCAACAATCATGGTCCAAATGAGTGGAGTGGGCCTAATTTGATCCAGCAAATTGGCGATCCAGGGAATTGAGGATCCGTAATTAACTCCAACTTACCTCCAGCTCGAGAGCCAGCCAGTGAGGGTGAAGCGTAGATGCCACCAGGCCAATCAGGTTGTACAAAATATTGGAAATGTCGGAATGCTTGACTAGAATACATTATCACAGACGAACCTTTTGGTGCAAACCCGTACTGAAATGATTGAAACAAAACAAACAAACTATTGTAATGCGAGCATATTCAACGGTTCATTTTTAACACGATGGATTATTAACGACAGCTAGAATGAGTTCTGCGCATCTGATCATGTCGCACAATGCAAGTCAAAACTTGCAATGCCCTACTATACAGAGGGTGGTTAAGATTTCCTTGCCTAGCAACACTGAGAAGCACGGTACGGTGTTATTACATCCAAGGACAAGAACAATAATGGGTGGTGACAAGCAATGTGAATAACCAGCCAAGGATTGCAGCAACGGTGAATTATGCTGAAAACAAACTTCAGATTTCACATTTTTTCTTTCTCCCTCACACGCACATTGAGTTGAAACTATGAGCGGTCTCCAACGGTTTTTATGAAAAAAAAAATATTCCATTGGGTGGAACAGAAAATGGGAGTGGGTTCCTGGCATGTTGGTAATCACCGTGTCATCAACCATTTAACCATTCAGCGCAGTTTCAACCATTCAGCGCAGTTTTTTAGTCAAAACTCAACCAGTCTGGCACCCACTATGGTGAGCCTACACAACAACCTGAGCCAAATGAAAAGCATATTCCAAGAATAAAAAAGGTAAAAAAGCCTCCAAATCACCCTCACCTCACAGAAATTTTGGCATGCGTGGGGAAACAACATTGAATTCATTCATTCTGTAAATCTATATACCTATTTTCTGACTGCAACAGTTTCACAAACCGATTTGATCTTGAAATTCGGGACTATCTTTGTGGAAAAATCCAAGAGACGATTTACAGAATTTTTGGCATTCCAATGGTGATCCCATAGAAATGGCAGGCCCACGGAGCTCTTACATCGATCGGTGCGAGGACGAGGACAATGCAGGAATAGTATGAGGACAATGTGTTATCTATATTAAAAAGCCACAGTCAAATGGTGACCAGCAAACTAAAAAGGAGCATGGTACCAACAGGTACACAGAC
>JASGXE010010631.1:0-13940 GCA_030068105.1 Sinentomon sp. SZTP_YWyxl | reverse complement strand
GCTGATATTTCCGTTTTCATGCCTGCCAATTTGGGAGATGCCCCTTTATTATTGTTATCAGTCTTCTTCTGCTTAGTCTTCGCGGATTGCTTGTTGTTGCCAACCTACTGCTTAACGTCCGCCTATTTCGCCAAAAAACGCCCCCAAAATTGGCTACCAAATGAAGACAGACAGGTTTACGGAAGTGCAACCAGATTTGCTGCTGTGTAACTTATGGGCAACATAAAAAAAATTCCTTGCAAATAGCCTTAGGGCCTACTCATCTGCTCGTTTTTCAACTGGAAAAATGCCGGCCAGTGCCCAAGCGACTTGCAGAACAAAGTGGACAACCAGGCCCGGCCCCCAGGCATGTGCGTTGGGTGACGGAAGTCATAGCGTTCTGCTGAAGTAGAGCACTTGAATCTTTTGATCGCATTTCACAACATGTGTGATCATCATTCTCATTCATCGATATTTTTGTGTCATCGTCGGCCGTCCAAACGATCCGAAAATTTTCGGACGGACGGGTGCAAAAATGAAATTGGTTCGCCAGCACATTTCTGAAATGCATAGCTTGCTCGAGCGCTTTGCTGCGAGGCGATTTCGCGTGAAAACTTTCGATCGAACCGTCAATTATAAAATTTTCGGATGCGTCCTTTGCAAAAGAAGTGTGGCATACTTCCACACTTCTTTTTTTCGAACAGGTTGGTGTGAAAAAACGGGCCGCGTATTTTCGAAACTGCCGAAATCGCAGCTTGCACTGATGTCGTTGCAACAAAAACCTCATTACACACTACCACTTACCAGTAGTCGAAAATTTTAAAGCTACAGGGTGATCCAAAAAAGGAAACTGAAATATTTTTCGTGGATTTTTTGATTCTGCAAAGTATTTTAGGGTTCCAATAAATCTGAAGTGGACGATAACGGCACCCTCTGCACCCTCTCAGATCACAGCATGTGCATGCTGTTTCTGAATGAGGCCCAGAAACCAAGGCAATGGAGCACCAATTGTGCTCAGATGGCCCAAAGAAAAAGGTGAACGAAATGTGTTTCTTGATTAAAGTTAAATGTGTTTCTTCATTGGTTGATTTGATTCTGCAAGGCGTTTTTGGCATTAAAATTGTCTAAAGATGTCGAACATCAACTTCTTCATCCTTCTCATTTACCGTGTCGCTTGCACCCGTGTTGCCTTTTTCCAAAATTGGACCGGATTCTCCATGCCAAACAGACGAACGGATTATCCAAAGAAAAGATAAACAAAATGCTTTTCGGGGTTGTTATCGTGACTGTTTTGGTTCTGGGGACCTTGTTTTGTGGTTTCTTTCACTGCACGTCATGCTGTTAAAGCATCAGTGTAAGAAAATCCTTTTTTGTCTCTTCAAAACTGCAACACTTTGACATTTTCAAAATGCCCATCAAAACCATAACAGCACCGAAAAACATTTCGTTTCTGGATGTTCAGTTCGGCTGTTTGGCTTGGAGTATCCAGTCCATTTTGGGAAAAAGCATCACGCATCACAGCTCAACAGGATGGAAGAGGAAGATGTTCGACAATGTCGAAGCAACTTTCATGCATAAAACACCTTGCAGACTCAAATTGGTCACCAATATAAACACATTTCATTTACCTTTTTATTTGGACCATCTGAGCTCAGTTGTCTTGTTTTCTGGGCCTCTTTCAGAAATAGCATGCATATGCTGTGACCTCATAGAATGCAGAAAGTGCCGTTTGACCAGTTCACACTCATTTGGAACCCTAAAATACTTTACAGAATCAAAAAATTCCCGACAAATATTTCAGTTTCCTTTTTTTGGATCACCCTGTATTTCAACCTGACCAAACCTTTCCTATACATATACCCGCCTTGAATTGCTCTTGATTGCCGCCTTCCGCCTGGTGTCCCCCAGCCGCAAAAATGTAAAAAGATCCCAAGCCACAAAAATCTATAAAAAATGGTCATCTCTTGAATCCCCACACGTCGGATTTGCAGTCCAGTGCTTTGACTACCCGACCACCGATGCAGCTGCCGAAATTCGCTTTCGAGTTTGCCTTTGATCAAATGTGCTTTCAGAGCGTCTGCATAAAAAATGACGCCAGCGCAACCTGTGATTTTGGTGGGTTTCGAAAATACGAAAACCGACGGCCGATCGGAAAAACGGAGCAGGCTGGCATCGGTTGTCATATTGTTGGGAAAAATTAGCAGAAAATGTGGTGCTGATTTGATGGAAAAAAACGGGCTGACCGCCAGCGATAGGTATAGTTTGGGTTAAGTCGTTTATACGGGGGGACACAATTGCACGGCAACAGGGAAACATTTTCAGAAAACAGCTGTACCCTTAGCCGTGCAATAGTGTCCCCTTTTGACACCAGCATACGGCACAGGGTGTGCCTTATTTCTCTGGAGGGTGGGTAGTCGGTTGAGATAGAGGCACTTTGGATAGGTTAAGTTAACTTAGGCAGGTTCGGTTGGGTCGTTAGGTTAGGTTAGGTCAGGTTAGGTAAGATTGGATTAGATTGGGTCGAGGTTGTTTTTCGTGCAGGTTCATTTGGTTGTTTTTAGTAAAGGTACACTGCACAGAGAACCCTAACCTAACCTAACCTACTCTAACCTAACCTAACCTACTTTAACCTAACCTAACCTAACGACCTAACCGAACCTACCTAACTTAACTTGACCAATCCAAAGCGCCTGCATTAACCAATCTCAACCGACTGCCTACCCTCCAGAGAAATAAGGCACACCCTGTGCCGTATGCTGGTGCCAAAGGGGGACACTATTGCACGGCTAAGGGAACTGCTGTTTTCTTAAAAACTGTTCCATGTTGCCGTGCAATTGTGTCCCCCCCCCGTATAAATGACTTAACCCGTTAATTTTTCTTTCATCGAATTAAATTGCATTTTATTTTCCCTCGCCTCGCAGGTCAGAGTTACCGTCCACCCCAGTCAGTGATGGGTGTTCCATTAACCGAACGTACCATCTGTTCCATATTTTCAGCATCAGGTAACAAAAATATAAGTTGGCACCAACTCGGAAAAACACATGACAGCAGGTTTTATTTTGTTGCAAATTCTTATTTCACAAAGGGTTTTCCATTTCGACAGCCAAATAAGAATGAGGCATCAGAAAGCAGTCTCAGAAACCTCCGTCAATCTATTCAAGTGATGATAGTGACAGAGAAAAGGAACTCCGGCCAAAAATCATGGGGAGTTTTTTTGTTCGCTGTCAGCTTCTGATTCAAGCAAGCAGAAAGGATTTCAATATTCCTTGATCCTGGATCAAAGCTTAAACTGACATCAAATTAAATGTTGATCGTTGTGGGAAAAACCGGGAATAACGGATCGCATCGCCTCAGTGAAATGGCCAGCATGAAATGAGAACACGTTGGCAAGCTTGACTGTCACTGTGGTCTCAAGTTGGTCACTGCATGAAGTGTCGCAGAGGATGAATACCAAAAATGATGACATTTGCACGAAGCCACATCATCTGATTCCCACTGTTGCAACTAAACAGAACACTTGCTGCAGATTTTAACAAAAGTAACAAAACAGTTCGAATGTTGATTAGTTTTTAAATCGATGCTGGATTTCCTAAAGAATGGTACTTAAATGCAATTTTCTTTTTCAATTTGGAGATTTTAACAGATTCAAAGCTGATCTGCAAAGATTTACCTGCTAGGCCTGATCAAGGGAAATGACTAAAACGCTGAACCTGCTTGTCTCTTGTCTTGCTTGTCGTGCTGGTTATGGCCAGGTTTGGGTAGGTTTAGGTTAGGTTAGTTTAGGATAACCCAATGAAAAAATAACCTAACCTATTTAACCATTACCAGCATGACAAGCAGGTTTCCAGCAGGACAAGCAGGTTCAGCATTTTTGTCACACCCCTGATCAAGCTCACAGGTGAGGTAATCACTCCCATCAGAGGAAGAATCTATACTAAGAACAAAAATCTGGTCTTCTGTGATCATTCCAGAATTGTTTGTTCAAGATTGGACGATGCAGACAGAAAATCGGAAGTGTTGGGTTTGGTTTTTAATCCAAGAAGGATCTAATGAGTAGGAGATCTATTTCCAAAAGCAAAGCAATCATTGGACGGTACATACAAACCGAATACGCTCTTAAGCATGCTTGTGACGAACCAGGCGATTTTCAACAATGAAATTCGCCTGAATACAATAAAAATGAGAATCTGAAAATCTGAACATAGGCCTGCAATGTACGTAATAGACTGACACATATATGTTCAAATTTCCTTTCTCAGACTTGCGTTCAATTAACTCCCTTTTGCCGGTTTTTCAACAATGTTGAAATATGGTTATGCCTTTTTAAGTTCGCTCTTTTGGAGGTTCACGGGGGGTTTTCCTTGGGCTTCACCAACTGATATTGACATCAATTCAACCTCACACGTTTTGAAATGACACGTTTTGTGGCAAAGGTTTTTTTCTTAATGGCCTTTCGTAACCTTGTTCAAACGCTTTTTTGGATTCATAATTTTGGCAATGTTTTGATGGCTTTCCATTTTCATGATTCTTTCAGCCTCAAGCAATGGGCTCGCCTGATAAATTATCTCTGGCCTCTGCCATTCCATTGAAGAGGAAGTGTGTCAGAGCATTCAACATCCATTCAATCAAAAAATGTGGGTTCCTCAGTCCAAGGCTGACAGTTGAAGTGTCAGTTGTCAAAATAACATTTTTGAGAGGGGGCAAACAGCAAAATATCAGTTTCGTGCCAACTCAACTCAAGTTTTGGACAGCAGGGTGGTAATCAAGATGAGAACATTCTCACCTCTCACTTCTCAGGTGAAAAAACTATGTGCATACATGTCAATGTTGTTCACCGAGTGAATATTTTTCTTCGTTCTACCTTGCAAATTTTTTTCCAGCATTCAATTGAAATGAAAATTTGTTTCATGTTTTCTCTCTGTTGAGTCAAATCGCAGTGGTTTGTCATCTCTTTCGCCGAATTGTGGTTACCACCCACCCCTTCGGATGGTTTCCACCTGAAGGAATGACGGTTCCCAACTGACCCTTTCTGGTCTTCTCTTCTCGTTCTGATCTTGAACAGCCTCTTCAGGCCTTCTCCCTCTTACCCTGATCATTAAAATTACCTGCTGTGTTCAAAACAAAGTGTTCAGTTCAAACACTTTCAGAAAGAATATTCTGTATGGCCCACCAAGTGTTTTGTAGTTACAGAAGCGTTAATTCTCCTACCAAACTTTCGAGTGTGTCCTGTTTTGTTTGTAATTGTGTGACATGGCTGTCAAGCCCATTCTTTAATTTTCTGATAATTTGCGCCAGACTGTCCTGCAAATTAATTTCAAGAATAAACAAAAAAAATTTACCATGTACATTTGGTGGAATAGCGAAAAGCTGCAGAAAACAGGCGTTTGGCATGTTTCATTTTGTGTATAACAATCTGACCAGGATGATTTGGATATGAGTGCAAGTCAAGAATGATTCTCGCATTTTTTTCTGACTGCTGAAAAAGAATTTCACATGCAAATCGATTTCTTCACTTCCCTCCATTTCCAAATTCAGGTCAGAGTTGTTCTTTTGATGCATTGGCATTTGGGCCGAAGCTTATGCAGCGTTTTCAAAAAGAAGTTAGTTGCCATTGGGATCGGTTGTTGTAATTTGGGTGAGTGCAATCCATTCCTAAAACACCAAGTGATGTTTCCTGAAACAAAGCTCTTTTTGCTTACTATCTGGCATCAGAATCAATAAACTTGCTGGCAGGGGCCCAACAAATTTAGCTAATCATTTCAAGGAGACACAGCTGAAAAAAATTCTCTGAAAATGAAGGTTCCCCTTTGAAATCTCAAGATACGAGTACAAATGAAGTGATTTTTAATGGAACAAGAGATGGATCGTAGTGGGGGAATCAATGTACTTATACGTGTTTTTTCGAATTAACTGTTGCTTCCGAAACTTTCTTCTTTCATTGTACTCTGATGCAGGCAGCAGAAATTAAAGTGCCAAATTTCAACAGAACTTTCTGGAGAAGTCAGATTTTGACCTTGTTGATTAAAAAGAGAATCTTTTATTGCTGCAGCATGGAGGTTTTGCTAAAATCTGAACAGTCGCAATTTTTAACTGTATGAGTACATTAATTCTGCCACCATTATACACACCAGAGTCTTTGGCGAACGAAAATGCAAAGTTAGTGTTCCTAATCCCACTGTCTTTTGTAAACTCGAAACAGTCACGACTGGAGATGAAATTGGCAAACCGGAGCTGAACAACACATGTTCAAAAAAATGTTTGCACATAATTCAAGGCAGTTTGCCAAAACTGTTCTTTGAAGGCTGCTCGTGTCTTCGAGAACAAGACCAGTTTCATGAAATTCTCCACCACAAAAAAAAAATTGAGCAACACTGAACACCATCACATGCAACAAACAAAGCTGCAAGGCACATCAAATTGATCCAAGTGGCCACCCTCAAGTTGATCTCATGCATTTCCTCTGGAATGTTTCGCGCAACTCAAATGTCAAACCAAATGTGGAACTTTGAAATCTATGCAGGATTAATTCTCCTTATCTCATTTTGACCATGCAACAATAATCCAATTTTCTCCTAACCATGCTGGAGAGCCACCTTTGTTTGTGTCACCAAATGGGATCATGTTTCATTTATGTCGAGTTTGTGAAGTAAAGGATGCAACACCTGCTTTCCATGAGTTCACCTGAACACATCATCCAATGTCCGATCACATCCACTTTCGTGAATGAGCAGTAAATTGGGATGACGTAACTATCAATTTGACGAAAATTCGTGTGATCTTATTTCTCATGATCCCTCTGACCAGACGAGTCGTGACAATTTCCTCTGTCCATAAATAGAATCTGGCTCACATCATGTCACGTCCCGTCCTCAGAGACGACTGGTTGGGTTCCAGTTGCTTCTGAGAACGGGATCACAATGTCTCGGTCTCTCTTGCAGCGTGAGCCAGATTCTATTTTGTGCAGAGGAAATAATTAAACTTGTCTGGTGACAGTGATCGATTATGGTCTTGTTGGTAACTTGGGACCCAATGCAGCATTATACACGGCAAGTGTTGCACGCTTTGAATTTCCTACTTTGTCCGAAAATTTTCCCTCAACACAAGAGTTTGTCGATCTGCACGATTTCTACGGAACCCCCCATAGGCTTCCGCTGCTTACGGAACCCCCATAGGCTCCCGCTGCTTGTGCATTTCCAAACACAAGTTTCCTGATCAGATTGCACCAACCTACAATTATTTTCATCGTGCGGTGTCGAGTTCGACGATAGATGGTGTTTTGTGAAATATTCCCCCAGGACCAGTGAATGTTAAAAAGGTTTTGCCTTCCGAACGGACTGGAAAGTTTCGACATCCATTGGCAATGCAGCGCAAAGTTAAACAGGTTTTCTCTCTCTTCTCCTTTTGCAAGTATCTTTTCGGCGAACATAATCCTTCATGCACAGGACCTTGGCAACTCTGGAAAGGAACACCGACAGCATTGTTAGCAGGCAACGCATTGTGTTGCCTCGGAAATGCGACAGTTACCTCCTCTGAAGAAATTTTTCTAATGAGTTCTCGTGACATCAGTGAAATTTATGGGAAATAACTCAGGCGTTTTCAAACTTCTGTTTGCTCAAGGTCACGCGTTAAACTTTTCGGCGAAAGAAGAGCTACACAGTGGCGCAAGGCTGAAACGGGAGAGCCTTTGCATTTTTGAAAAAACCTGCTGCTCAAGGTTGTCACTTTCAATTTTTAATCTTTCGAATGCAAAATTCCACACGAGGGTGAAGCACTGGTGCCTGAAGAATTAATTATGTAGTGAGATGACATTCTATCAATCAATGTCACAATATGCAAAATAAATGCCGCAATGCTTGTACAAAAATGACCAACATGATGTCCAACCCAATTCATTGGAAGTGTGATGCTCGCACTAGCCTCGCATTGTGCATGGTAGCCTTTGATCCTCGGTCACCATCTAGTCCATAACCAAGTGATATCAAGTTACTCGTAAACAACCCTCCAATTTTCCACCCTTCCCTCTACAGTGCTCTGAGCTTATTTGAGTTATTTCCATCGACATTGATTTAATTTTTTCTTTTTATTTTTAAGATCACAAAAACTGTGCATGTTCAACACTTTCCCTTCCATCATTATGACTGAGTCTGGTTCAGGCTGTCCTCGGAGCACATTGGTGAACTGAAGTTGGAGCTATGATGGCTGACTGTTGGGTCTTCAAAGCATGACCTCTGACATTTTCATACTCTGTGAGGGTGGGACCGTGATGACCCCAAAATGTAATCTAGACTAAAACAATATTCAACTGCTGTCGAGAAGAAAATGTCGACCTTGTCCGGTAACAGCAAAATTCAAGTTAAGCAATTCTGATAGTGTCCATCGAACTCATCTAGTGTGTTTTCATTCTTCTAATGGGTCAATAACCAAAGTCATAACTTGGACATTGCTGGCATAGTCCACTAAATAAGTTAATTACACAGCAACACAAATGAATAAGATGACATTTGAGCCTCAGAAAAGTCCTCCTCAGTCTGCCAACCACTGAGAAGACAAAAAAAAACACAAGAAAGAAAACAAGAAAGTTCAATTTTTCTCTTTATTTCTATGAAACACGTTTCATAATTTGGTTGTTAAACAAAGCCCACAGATGAATAATGATTCCTCTTCCGTTCTAATCAAAGAGTGCAAAACCCATGTCATCATCTGACTCCTCTTCTGATTCCGCCTTCTTTTCTTCTTTCTTTTCTGCTGCGGCAGCGGGTGCTGCGGCGGCAGGAGCGGCTGCGGCCGCAGCGGCGGCAAACTTGGATGGATCCTACATGTTTGCAAGAACAAAAAAGAAATGGTATTGTGAAGAAACGTCTGATAAGCCAAAGGAGTTTTAATTTTTTTTTTTTTTTTTTTTTTTTTGGGGGGGGGGGAGAAATGGTTTTTTTTTTGGGGATCAGATTTAACAAATTTGAATTAAGAAAAACTCTCAAAACCAAAAGCAAAACATTATTACCTTCTTAACCCCAATGCAAACCAAGGGAGTGGTCAACCAAGGGAGTACAACAAATGTCCCGGAAATCCAAAAGTCTGTCCTCAGCGGACCTTTTGCACTTTTTTCTTCATAATTCTTTTTTGACCTGAGTTGAGGATCAGTGAAAAGTGCTGTCATAGACCGTCAACGTGAATCAGAATAAAAACTGAACTGAAAATTTGATCGGCAGTTGCAATTTACAGGGTTCATGCCGGGAGTAAAAAAATATAGGATTTTCAACCCAAAAAATAGGATTTTCAACCTTAGAAAAATAGGATTTTCAACCTCAGAAAAATAGGATTTCCAACCCCAAAAAACTAGGTTTTCAAGCCAAAAGGGGGAAAAGGATCTTATCTTTTTGTTTCATGCATAAATCTTTGCATGAATAACCACCAGGGGGCGGAGGAAGGGACTTATTGGAAACACAATTTTTGTTTTATTTTCGAATAGAATCCAAAAACTACAAAACAACATTATGAAACATTGTGAAACAAATTACGATTTATGAAAAAACATCAATTGAATTAAAAAATAGGATTTATATAGGCAACATGGAAAAAATAGGAAAAAAATAGGAAAAAAAGCTTTTGTTCAAAAATATAGGAAAAATAGGAAAATATAGGACCGCATGAGGCCTGAATTTAAAACAAAATACAGAACAAAATTTCATGAAGATAATTGATCCAACTTTTGATGGAAAAATTCTGCAAATTTTAGCGGTATGCTTGTCTTCTTCTCAACTGTTGTTCACATAACCAGAAAAAAACTTCCATTGTTTGGTTTTAAGCAGCATTTTATTTACATACTTATTGACTTAATTTTCTTCACGGGGATACCTCAATTTTGTACCAAAATGAAAAATTCTCCAGCTTCTTGGGGACTCTATCCTCAGGCCAACCCTGCCAGGTGCTCCACCCCTAGGAACCCTGGTTCGTACGTATGGTGCAATTTTCCCCAGTACAACTTTTTGTTCGTTGTCACCTCCCGAATAAAAATCCTGGTTGCACCCCTGAGACAAGCCATCCCTGCTAAAGATTCCACCAATATTTATTGTTTAGGATTTCCACGAAGTTTACAAGCAACAAGAAAACCAATTTAATTCTTGCAGTTGTGAAAATTGGAAATAATTAAGACAATAACGTTACACGTACAAAGGTGCAGGATGAGAGCCTGACTCCCGAAAGGTGCGGTGTGAGACTCTGAACCAATAGAGACAATGTCAACTACAAGTGTGTGTAACTTTATTCCAGGGTGCCCGTCCACCAATGTGCATCCAGGAACCCATGTCCACCAATGTGCAAAGGATGGTGCCAGAGTGGTGATAGTCAATATGTCCCCAGGCATCCCTATTTCCCAGTGGTTAATATTCTTCCTGCCTGTGATCGATTGAAAATGAAGACAACACAATAATTCATGCTAGCACTTCTAGGAATGAGCAGCATAAGCTTCTCGGAAGGAGTTGCAAAAACAAGGATCAATTTTTTATCCTTAAATTGAAGATGAACTAGAAAAAGTGTAAAAGTGACTTTTACCTTTCAATGATCTGCACCCGCCTTGGGGATCCACAGGATGTACTGTCATTTCAGAGTTTCCATTCTTTTCTTATGGAGTGGGAAATTTGCCCCATATAAAATGATGAAATTTCGTTTTTATTTTTTGTCAATTTTGTTTTGACGGATGGAATTTCTTTTTTTTAGTGTTGAAATAAAAGTAAATTTCGTATTTTTCCCCATGAACTGCCATGGTTTGGTGAGGTTGGGTCCAATGCACAACTGTCAGGTCTTTCACTTGAATAGGACTTCCAAATCAAAACGGGAGAAGCAGCAAACATGCATACATTGTTAAGATAAAAATTATTGCTTGTCCAAGTTAATGCTGTCTCCCTGGTCTACCTCTTCGTTATTTTCTCCGAACAGTGTATGGCAAAAAGAAGCACAGTCAGGCTACAATAAAAATTAAATTTCATTCCGTGGCTGGTTTTTTCCTCTTTTCAACTCACAACAGAATCTGATACCTGTCCCTTCTCTAATCTAGGCTAGGGATGACTGCAGATGGAATATGAAGGCAGAAGTGGTGTGAAGATGTTTCATTGTCTTCACTTCTTTTTTCAGTGGGGGTGGATCAATGGGAGTGCTGCCACAAACTACATGCCAATCCGAACCGAAGCTCTATGCAGATTGCCCTGCATGGGCTCATATCAACGTGATGTCTCCGTGTGTAGTGGAGTAGTCAAGTTGATAAGTCAAAAGTTGCTGGTTTTTGGTCTGGTTGACAAAAACATCACGTTGATATGAGCCCATGCAGGGCAATCTGCATATAGCTACGGTCCAGATTGGCTTGTAGGTGGTGGCAGCACTCCCACTGATCCACCCCCTGAGATCAGTCAGTGGGAGGCATTGTGAACCAAGCCTGGATATTTGACGGAAGCACCGATGCTGTAAAGGCATCATCCGTTCATTCCACGGTAGGTCACCTAATTGACCTGCAATGAGAGATGGGTCTGCCTGCTCACTCAATGGATGATGTGATGTCTCCGTGTGAAGTGGAGTTGTCGAGTTGATAAGTCAAAAGTTGCTGGTTTTTGGTCTGGTTGACAAAACATCAAGTTGATTACCAGGGTACACAGTTTTGTTAAAATAATTAGGTCCCATTGCTATCCATGAAGGTCTTTTAGAGAGGGGGCATATAAAATTCACATTGACAATATGGGCCCTTCTCAGATCGTCGCTGCCTCCACCCTCCTTGTATCTAGCCCTAGTTCATGATGAGGGACAATGTAATTGTAATCAAGCCTCACAACTACTCTTAAAACTTCAAAATTGTTAGCTGCTGGATGGAACTTGTTTATCCGAGAATCAGAAAATGCAATCACGGTTGCTTGGACCGTGATTGCATTTTCTTCAGACTTAAGGGATCAGAGTTCAATAAACCAGGAGGATGTTTACTTCTCTTTGTCATCCTTTGCAGGAACTGAGGATAATCTTTAAAAATAAAATATCAAACTGACCTTCAAATATTCCTTAACGGTGGCAGCTTCCTTGAACTCGATATCAGTCACAGCAGCCAGGGCCAACAGATTTTTGAAACCGTTTATCAAGCTGTGTGGTACTGATGCCAAAGTTACATAGCCAATTGACAAGCAGACACTGGCGACTCTTGCAACACCCTGTGGATGATCAAAGAATACAAGGGGGCATATAAAAATACAAATTCTGTGTTTCTCAACCAATCCAAGTTGATTTTGGGAGACTGTTTTGGGGCATCCCATAAGTGTGCACAGAGAATTCTAGCTCTTTAGCTCACCTCGTTATGGTTTGGAAGCCATTAGTTGCAAAATCTCCCATCGGAACTTTCGATTGGTGCCCAGTTAAAATGGCGGCATTTTCAAGTGTGAAAATGCATAAAAGGCTCAAAGTTTCATGTAAATTGTGTGACAGCTAGAATTTTGATATTTTGATGATGATTATCTGGAAAATGAAGCTATGCCTAATAACAGTAATTTGAAACGAGAAAAGCCCGTCAGCTGCCCAAAGCATGAAGCCCAGCATACCCCCACAGCTAGTTGATGTCAGCATCGGCCTGTTTTCCGTCTGTTGAAAAAACAAAGCACGAAACCCCGGGCACTCGATTGAAAAGTTGTCAGCCAACCTGAAGTCGTTGTGCAGCCCTGCACTGCGAAACAAAAAGTAATTGGCTTAGGATAACAGAATTTTGCTCGCTGCACCTTCATCCACTGATCCATTTTTGCATTTTCTTTTTTCTGTCGCAAACCATCCTATTGTGCTGCAGCACGACATATGATGTTAACACCAGCGACTCTCCCCAACCATCACATGGAGTTTTGTCACCTCTTCTTTTCTTCTATTTCTGCAACGTGTCTTGGCCCATATGCAGTTTCATGCAGTGTGACAGATTGCATATCAATTGCGATTTCTCTGGTGCACGACCAATGATCTGTATTCAGTGCAGATATTCGTGAAAATGTGGCAAATCGAGCCAATGTCACCATGGAGAGAAAATTAAGACAAAACGATGAAGCTGTTTTGCAATGGAAATCCAGAATTGTGGTGAAATCCGATTTTGGGATGAGAACTCGGGGATGTCCCTATGTCAACCCATGCACCATACTCGTAAAAACAGGCACCCAATACAGGGTGCAGTGCCTCACTGGATCGCATAAAAAGGTTACGCCAGCAACACTTACATCAGCCATGGCCCGTTCCAACACATGGTCACAGTTATACTTAGACATGAATGATTGCCACTTCTGCCACTGCCCAGAAAAGTTTTTTCTTAGCAATTGTTGATCAAGATAGCATCATCATGTATGTGGAAATTTTATTCAATGCCATTTGAGTCAGCGTACAAAATCCATAGCACCTCAAATGGTCAATGCTTCTGAGAAGGTGACATGGAACTGTAGTACATGCACACGTCAATGAGAAACTATCAATGGAAGGAAGTGGCTGCCTCTGTGAGACTGAACTTCCGTCACAGAACAGCAGTTAGCAAAATGAGCCAGCATTGTTTTCCACATTCCAATGGCTAATAAAAAAGGCACTGTTTCAACAGATAGGCCTGGCTATTGTTATTCGCTAACGAGGCGTAACAACCTCAAGATAAACATGTCAAAACAAAAATTATACCGTGCCAGCCTAAAGAGTCTGTACTTCGGTTCAAGTTTGTAATGCGATTGGGTGAAAGGCAGGCTGCTTCCTCCAACTTCACTTCCATTTTTTAGGAAAATCCAGCCCAATCCAGTGGCTTCCTTAACCACAGTGCTTTTATCAAATCCTGCACAATCCCGGGAGATTGCCTATGCACAGTGCAACTCTATGATTACCAAATAGCGAGGCTTTAAAAGCCTCGGGCTTTAAAAGCCTCGCTATTTGTTAGCCAAATGCTCTAAGTGTCTATGCCATGACAGGAACTGAAAACGATA
>JASGXE010010630.1:0-14061 GCA_030068105.1 Sinentomon sp. SZTP_YWyxl | reverse complement strand
GTGTTTTGCAATAAACTTGTTCAGTGAATGAAGATTGATTGTAAAGGAGTTCATTCGATAATAGGGCCTATATGTAATTTATTTTGATTGTGATGTGATATTTGTTTTGATAAAAGTGCTTCTCCGGTTTCTATTTGACTTGTGATTTAATAAAGTGTTTGCAATGATTAATTGATTTGGAGTTGTTGTTTTGCTTAACGGAATGTTTAATCTCTGGGGAGAGTGGAATTGTGCTTTGTGAAGGAGTGAGTTAAAATTTGAGAGGTGTGTGAATAGAGGAGACAGGGGAGACAAATTATTGGCACATCTTAAGGGAGGGGGTGTGTAACGGGAGATTGTTAGGATGTGCAAATAATTTGTTTCTTCTTTCTATTTCCCTAGGTGGGTGGGAGGGGAGACATGTTTATTTTAGAGGAGAGCTTGGTCTCCTGAAGAGCCTCCTTGGCCTCATATTGGTTGGGTCCGATTTGGGCCAGAAGAAAGGAGAGCCAGAGGTGGTTCCAGTTGGGCTCTGGTGGTGGAGCAATAGCAGTGGGTGGCTGACATAAGGATTTCTTGGTGGTGCCAGGAACAAGCTAGATATTGCTGAGCAGATCGTCAGACCCAGATGCTGCTGTTTCTTTATTCCTTCTGTTGAGGATATTTCACTGGGAAAGTTTGTTGGGAAGATCCTCCTTGGACGTTTCACTTGGCAAGTAGTGGGAGACGAGGTGGGAAAACGACATCCACATTGGTCAGTGGAGGTGGAGTATCACTTCGTGAACTGTGGTGATTCAGACTGAGCAAGAGGAAGTGGGAAGTTTCCGTGAAGCAGAAGTTGGACAGTGAAAGGGGAGAAGCCAGAGGGTTGGCAGCTATTGAACTTGTTTAGAACTCAAAGGCTCTTAAACCCATTGTTTGTGAACAAATGCCGTAATCGATTGTTTGGTCAAACCATTGTATCATTAATTGATTGTTTACTGCTTGACACTAATTGATTGTTCTTTGATTGTTAATTAAAAATAGGTTGTTTGATACAGATCTATTGGTGGAGAAGGGCAGTTTAGGTTGGGCCCTGTAACTTTAACCCTGTAGCTTTGGACTGATTGGTCAAGCTCAATTTGTGGAAATTACCTGATTTCTGAAGTTCATCTGAAAAGAGAGAGGTTCAGCATCAGGTGGAAGTTGAAGATTAAGAGGTTAGTCCTGCCAGTCGACACACAATAACAATTCGTGTATTTTGATGGGTGACTTCAACGTTGATCTATCAAAAGATCAACCTTCTGAGAATAACTTACGTGACAGCTTGATGTCTTTACAATTCTCCCAAGTTGTGAGCTCTCCTTCTCGTGTTGCTTTGAATTCTTCAACAACACTTGATCATATATATTTTAATGAAATCTCTGAGTACATTTCTGGAACAATTGTTTACCCAATCTCTGATCATTTTCCTGTTTTTCTTAGTGTTGTCAATTATCCATTTCCCTTGCATAACAATTCTGCTAATTCTTTTTTGAATGGTGATTCTGAAGCTCGAGTCAGTCCTTCAACCCTGAGTCCCCCTGTAAACCAGAGACGGCTCTCGCAGCTTATTCGTGAGCAGGACTGGTCATTCGTTTATGGAAACACAAATGTGCATGATGCTGTCTCTGATTTCAGTGAGGTTCTTCGGCATCTCAGTTCACTGGCTCGAGTGGAAAAATACCAATCTAAAAAAGTTAGCAAGCTTCGATCTCTTTTACCTTGGGCTACACAAGATCTTGTTGACCTCATCATAACAAGAGATAACATCAGAACCAAATCCTTGAAAAATCCATACAATCTTCATCTGATACAGAGGCTAGAGGACATAAACATAAATTTAGAGGGGATATTAAGGAGATGTAAAAAGGAATATTATTCTGAGCTTCTTCTTAAATGTGAGTCTCCCAGAGATACATGGAGGGAAATTAATAAATATCTCAATCTTGGAAAGATATCCCACTCTCCCACTCTCCCATCTATCGACTCCTTGTTTCTGCTCCCAGTTCAAGAGGTGGAAACTAGGAATGTTGTTAGTAGTCTCAATGATTCTTCGCCTGGAATTGATAGCATACCTGCATCCCTGTTCAAAAAAAAACATCTCTATCCTTTGTAGACCGCTATCTTTTTTATTAAATCTAATGCTGGAAACTGGTTCATTCCCTAATTGTTTAAAAGTAGCTGTTGTTGTTCCTCTTCATAAGAAGGGAGACACTACTTTATTAAGTAATTACAGGCCTATTGCACTGCTTACTTCATTAAGTAAGATATTTGAAAAGATTATATATACAAGAATGTATAATTTTTTAGTTGTTAATAAGGTGCTTCACACGAATCAATTTGGCTTTCAGGCAAAAAAGTCCACAACTGATGCACTGATTAGAATAGTAAATCAAATTAAGCAAAGCATGGATAAAAAGAGATTGAACCTGGCAATTTTCTTTGACCTTTCCAAAGCATTTGACTGTGTTGATCACAAGATTCTTCTTATAAAGTTGATGAAGTATGGTGTCAGAGGTGTTTCGCTAGATCTTATTTCTAGCTACCTTGCAAATAGAAAACAAGCTGTTAGAGTATATGAAGCTCTTTCTGGCTTCGCTGACATTAAATGTGGAGTTCCACAAGGTAGTATTTTGGGCCCTCTGTTATTTTTGATATATAATATACCTATCAATGATCTTTTTTGCTTTTCCAGTTACAATATCATAGCATATGCAGACGATATTGGGTAAGACGATATTGGGTATAACCCATGAAGATATTGGGTCGTTGGAAGTTGAAGGCAAAATAATTCTCAATGAAATGATTCTCTGGAGCAAGATGAATTAACTTATTTATCAACTTTTCAAAAACGAAATTTGGTATTTTTCGCTTTGCACAGTGGCAGGTAAATATATTTCAGTCCATTAGAATTGGGTCGTCTGTGATTGAATATTCAAATAACAACAAACTTCTTGGTGTTAATATCGACAGTAACCTTCTATGGAAGGCACACATTGCCTATCTGTCCAAGAAACTTTCCTTTGGAATTTATTTGATAGGGCAGATCCGGAAGTTTTTCCCCATTGATGTAGTGAGGAAGGTGTATCATGCACATTTCGAATCTCACTTACACTATGCTGCAGCTGTATGGGGCCTATGTCCTCCTAGTACATGGCTGCCACTACAGAAACTACAAAATAGAGCAATTAGGATGATTGGCCGATTGCCTTACGATGCTTCCACAAAACATGTTTTTCAAAACTTTGGTCTATTAAACATCTCTCAAATAATTGATTATCATATATTTATTATAATGTTTAAGTTATTTCATTTTAATTTGTATAAAGATGTCATTGTTTGTAATGTATTCTCGCATGACTATCAGACTAGGTTGCTTAGTCTGGGACCACACTACAATACAGAGCGAGTTAGAACCAGTGCTGGGGACTACATTTTGCAAAATAGAGCAGTACAAATATGGAACCGATTACCAAAAGATTTACAGCTTATTTCTTCAATTAGTATTTTCAAGCACGAAATCAAGAAATATCTAATTGAGAAACTGTGAGCTTGGTTGGTCCTTGTGAAACTCTCGCTTGAGGATTTTGGAAGACATCCCCAAATTCCCTCAACTCCCAGTAACATTGTTACTCTCTAGGGAGCCAGTTTTGGCTCCTACATTTTCACGCTTAGGGAAAAAATTGATTTTGTAGGTATGCATAACAGTAGGTAACAGTGGGTAGGTACCAATAATTGTCCGGATTGAAACTTCTCAAAAATTCAATATCAAATTAAACACCATTAAATACCATAGGTTGTCATAAAAAAGAAAAAATGTGTGGCAATAGAGGTTTTGGACTTGGATTTCTCCAAATCAAAAGAAGCTCATCATATTCTTTTTGTTCTCCTTTGTCAATTGTTAGTGATACCTAAATAATTGATTTTTTCCTTCTTTCTTTTCAAACTTTTGGTTGTGCTGCATCATGCAACACTTCTCATTGTTATCTAGGGCATGTTATAACAAAATTCATGATATGGTTCACTTTTCTTCGTCATCTTTTACGTGTGAACTTTAACACACTGCACTTGCTCGTGCCAACTACTGTGGAAATTTCATTGGATACTTTGCTGTCAAATATTTTCAACAATTGAGGAGTGCCGTATGTGACTCAACAACACAACCGTAAGTTTGATTATTTCTCTGTTAGTTACCTATCTACTTTACTTTTCTACCGGGACACATTTTTCTCATTGTCAATGAAATTTGTTCTTTCTGCAAGATCTGTTTGTATGCATTTCTTCATTTTGATGAAAACATTGAAATGCTATTAAAAACGGAAAAAATGGCCTACAAATATATTTTTGGCCAACAGTTTAAAAAAAAAAAAGTATCTGCTCTGAGTTCATCGTTTGCGAGGGAATTGGGTTGCAAGGTAGTACCAAGCAATGAGGTTGTGTTAGCTTTTGATGGAAGGACATGTGGTAATATGGGTGAGACAGAAGAGGGATTAAAGATATTAGGAGTTGACTGGAAAGAATCCCTCTGCACTTCTGCAGCGGGATCTTGACTCCATTGCTGACTGGTGCATTGAAAACTGCATGGATATAAACGCCTCAAAGACTTCTGTTATGTCATTTTCCACTTCTGCATCACCAATCATAAATGATTATAGGGTTGGGCTCACTGCTCTTTCCAGGCCTCAGGTTCTTAAATATTTGGGTCTACTGTTTAACAGTCAACTGAATTGGGCACCACACATCCATAATTTGGTGAAGAGAGCTTCAAATCAACTGAAATTTCTCATTAGGAATTATGGTTATGCATCTAAACGTGTGAAAACCATCTTGTATTTCTCAACTGTTAGGTCCATTTTGGAATATTCCACAACTTCCTGGGCTCCATTTCAGAGGTGCCACATTGATGCACTTGAGGCTGTGCAGAGGCGAGCTGCAAGATTTGTCTCGGGCAATTTTTCGTTTGATATGAGTGTCACCTCCCTCATCAATGATCTTGGTTGGGAAACACTGGAACTCCGAAGAGTTTTGCATGGTCTCTCTTCCTTCAGGAAATGCTTAACAGATGTGGGGGTTGGGGTGATGGACCTTGGAGCTTTAAAAACAAATACACTTCCCACAAGGGCAGGCAGTTTTTTATCATTTGTCCCTCCTATAGTTTCGAAAAATGTGGATCGGCATGCATTTTTCATGCAATACCTCATTGTGTGGAACAGATTGCATCTCCTCCCAGAAGTTTTTAAAATCTCAGAGAAGCAATTCATTCAGATAGTTCACTCCAGGCTAGATTCCTTGGTTAATGATTAGACCCAATTACAAAAACCTAGGTAGGTAGTCCGTTTTTGCCATTTTTCTAATTTGCTTCCCCCACTTTCTTTCTTTTACCAACACATTTCAAGGGAATTTCTGTTTGTGAATTTTTATGCACAACTGCACATTTTGTTGGGTTCACTTTATTCCACGTTCATTCTGGCAATTTTTAATGTGGATATGACATGATTCTTCGGCTGATATTTTTCAATGACCGGACAAATGACAAGGTTTGACACCATTCTTGATTTCATTGTGTTTGTTGTTGTTTTTTCCTGTTATTTTTTATTATTGGCCGGCATTTTAAAACAACAAATTTGCCCTTTTTGCCTCACCCTTGGGAAAAATTGGACCATATTGCCCCATGGCAATTTTACCGCAACATTGGTTGCTACCGACCTCCGCCTTATGTGGCTTTTGACGCGCCTCCCATGTTGGCAAGTTGCCATCCATTGATCATAATAATTGTCCCTGTTTTAAAATTGTTATGACGTGGTGCCTGGTGCACTGAACGTTTGCGCGTCAATCCATTGGCGTTGGGTTTTATTTCTAAAATGACACGGGACTTTGTCTCATGATTTCGTGGGCGGGGAACCAGCGGTGGTTCCAGTTTTAATTATTAATTAAGGCAAGATCAAAGTTGCAGAGTTAGGGGAAACAGACTTGATAATTGGAAGAAACATTTTAAGGTCACTAGGAATCATTGTGGACCTGAAGACTGGCACTTATGGTTTTGGTTACCCTTTGGAAGGTCACTTGGTTGTGGGAGACAACAATCAGGAAAGTGGAAAGAGTGTAACAGTCAATGTCCTGAGTCAGGGAAGACAGGGTAACTCGACGTATGGGTATGAATCGAAAGATCTGGTTGAGACTAGAGTGCAATTGGGTCGCGGGAACATGGTTTATGATTTTGTCCTCAGTGAAGAATCTAGCAAGTCTTCTGAAAGTCATGGCGATAGTGAGAGAATGGAGGAAGTTAACGCAGATGTGGATTCTCCTGAAGGTGATGCTTGCCGGGATGGCGAAGGTGATGCTTGCCGGGTTGATGCACTTCCTGATGCAAATTCTCAAAGTGGGAATCAAGATTTCCTGCAGATTGAAGAAAATTTTTGGTTCCCCTCTCCTGATGCTGATGTAGAAGTCAATCTGGATGATGTCGACTTCGACATAGATACTGTTCCAGCATTGTATGATCATGGGACGATTGATGAGAAGTTTCTGGCATGTGCTGATCAATCACACTTAGATAATGAAAAGAGGTCTCAGTTGTTGCAAATAATCAATCGTTTCCCGACCGTGTTTACTTCCAAACCTGGAAGCACCAAGTTGATAGACCATGCTCCAACTAACTCACTATTGCAGGTCTTTTGTTTTCTGGCCTCCTTCGTGGCCTCATCGCGTCGTTGTGGCCTCATCGCGTCGGCGATGAGGGGTCGCGCCACTTTTTGCTGCTGGCTGCTGACCCCGCAGTTTTATTTATTTATTTTATTAATACAGGTACCGATTCGATGGAAATTTGTGAAATGCACGAAAACATCTTCACATGAAGCGACATTATTGTGGTTGTGGGAGGAGAGACATTTTTTGACAGTGATGGTGGGACAAATGAAACGAGGTCACTAGCCCTCGTAGACCCTGTGTTTTTGATCAGGGTGCCACAGCATCCAGCCCAGCCACCTTCACCTTTAATGCACTTTCAAAATATGGAAAACCCTCTGAGCCTTCTCCTCATAGCAAGGGATTCCCAGCCTAGTTCCTCCCTGAGCAATGACACACTGGAATGAAAGGAGAAGTCCCCAGAAACAAACCTCACCGCCCTGCGCTGGACAGACTCAATTGCATCAATGTTGCATTGAAGATGGGGATCCCAGGTCGTTGTTGAGTATTCTAACAAGGAGCGGACCAATGAGAAGTAAAGTATTTCCTTAACCTTTCTTGAGGCGTGGGAATAGTGCCGGATAAGAAATTTAAGTTGATTTGATGCCCGTTTTACCATCTGAGTTATATGAGGGCCCCAGTTCAGGGTAGGGATGAAATGAATGCCGAGGTATTTGATATTGTCTGGACGTGTCAGCACAGAAGAACCAACGAAATAGTCTGAGATTGAAGGATATGTTGATGAAGCAAACGACATAACAGATGTCTTTGTGACATTGATACTCATTTGATTCTCATCACACCACTTAACAATGGAATCAAGGTCATCCTGAAGGGCTTTGCAATCGGCTTGAGACCTGATAACTCTGTAGAGGACAATATCATCTACAAACAGCCTGATATTTGAGATGATATTATCTGCCAAGTCATTAATATAAATGAGAAAGAGGAGAGGGCCACACACTGAGCCTTGAGGAATGCCACTTGTGAGTGGGTGGGGTTCTGACAGATCACTGCAAAGAAGAACCTGAAACTGCCTATCTGAAATAAAATTTGAGAGCCACAAGAAAAGATTTTCAGGAATGCACAGCCTAGATAGCTTCGATAGAAGAATAGGAATTGAGACTTTGTCAAATGCCTTGACCAGGTCAATGAAAATTGCATCAGTCTGACTGGACTTTCCAAGAGCAGTGGCAATGTCATGCACAAAACTGGTGAGTTGGGACTCGCAAGAGAATTTGCTCCGGAAGCCGTGTTGATGACCAGAGAAGAATTTTTGACCCTCAAGTAACTTATATAAATAGCCAGCTACCATTTTTTCCATAAGTTTAGCTGAAGAGCTGATGAGACTTATTGGTCGGAAGGAGGCAGTCGAGAGAGGCTGGCCACCCTTAGGCAGTGGTATCACAACACTCATTTTCCAATCGGGTGGGATTACATTTTGGGCCAAAGATACTGAGAAGAGCACAAAAAGGAATGTTTTAAGTTTGTCACAGTGGTTTTTAAGGAATGCCATAGGAATGGAATCAATGACATTAAAAGTGGAATTTTTTGATGCTTTGATTGCTTTAACCACCGTTTCCAGGGATACCAAATCAGCATTTTTTTTTCTATTTTGCTTACTTTATTTCAATAAATTGTTGCATTTTGGAACAATAGGTACAATTTTTACCATTCCAACACAATACATGTTTATTTCAAGAATTTACCATTTGATTTAGGTAGGCGGTGAATTATTATCTCAAAGTATGCGAGAGAAATTGAAACAATAATTAACCATTTGTCGCATTGTTTTACAGAATGGCCGGATCAGTGGTGAATAAAAAGGTAAACCATTGAATTCCTTACCAAACTCGTGGTTAGCCCATGCAGCACTCATCCATCCATCGAGAGGTTTGATAGATTTCATCCCGTGCGGCAGACAGTAATGTTATCCAATCAGTGATGTCGATCAGTCAGTGAAGTAGGTAGTTGATGAGAGAACTATGCAAGATGTGGAATAGGTAATCGTCCCTTCCGAGAAACATCAAGTGTTGATAAAAGCACCTCAAATTTAATTGTAAGCCCTAGATCAAAATGGTGGATAATTGTTGCAGAAGCAGCACAACCACAAGAATGTAGGAAAAAGCAAAGAAAATGGCATTAAGAATCAAATGAATAATTTCTATGGACACATTGGATTAAGTATCCGTGTTGAATATGATTTACCTACCTAAGATTGGCTTTTGTCAGCAACTTGATAGATATAATATATTTTTAAGCTTTCAGAAGCCTCATGGCTTCTATGTCACATCCTATATGTAAGGAATCTTGCAGGGAGAGGTATAGGTTTTTTTTTTTTTTTCTGAGGGGCTCAAATTTTTTATTTCACAAATTGCCATTTTTTTTATTTTCGTGCAAGAAAAAAAAACATTTTTACATTGTTAAATTCATTAGGTAGGTATATGCATTTTATCAAAAACATCTTAGTGCCATTTCAAGTTAACAATAATAAGGAACGTAATCAATTGAACGGTTCCGTCTATGAATATTAGAACAACATCTTCATAAAAACTCGTGGGTAAAAATCAGCGCAGTGGAGGTCCACCTTGATATTCGTAATATAATTGATTCATAAGAATAAGTTGTTTTAACTTTGTCTTAAATTTCTGATATTCTTTTATTGCTCTGAGATCTGAAGGCAAAGAATTCCATAATCTGACACCCAGAGAGTGAGTTGACCACCACCCCAGTTTTGATTTATGATGTAAAACTGGCAACAGCCCCTGCTTTTTAGATCTCAACTGTGGTTGTTGGTGTAAAAGTCCATCTGGAATGGTATTTACCGTGTGAGGACTAACCGTAATATTAGGAAAATACTCATTCAAGTAGCCTCAGAAGTATAATTAGCCGAGCGTAGCGAGGCTTCTTATGCGACCGGGAAATGCACGGATGTCACAAACAGAAATTTTGAGAAATCGGACGGATGGATTGGACCCCATATGGGCATGGTGATGGAAATTGGGTGTCCGGACCGGGGAAAAATACGAAAAATAATTTTCCGCCACCCCTTTTGGAAAAAACGACCCTTTTATGTTTTTAGCGCTTCGTTGATAAGGATGAATTCGAGTGCGCTGGGACCTGCTTCTGCAAATACCGCGCTGCAATCACCGATTTCTGTTCGAACAAAAAGTTAAGCAACGTTGGGTCCGATTACCACTTGGATGGGAGACCGCAATGAATGTCAAGTTCCTCATTCTTTTTTGTTTTCAATTTTTGGCGTTCTTCTCTTGGTGGCTTTTTTGACATTTGCGGCTTTTCAAAACAATTTTCCAGATTTAAATTTCCGGGTTTTGATGCCCAATTTTGATGGGAATTCCGAACTTGGTGTTTGAAAACTTTTTGGATTGGCATTCAGTTTTGCATGGATCCTGCTCCATTTTTCTTGATTTTAGCCAGCCGGAGCTTTGCTCACGGTTGGAGGGGGAAGTTGGATGGGTTTGGGTGTCGTTCCAGACGATTGTGCGGTGTGCCACCGCAGGAAAAATTCAAAAAATGATTTTCCAGCACCCCTTCTGGCAAAAACGACCGCATATGTTTTTAGCGCTTCGTTGATAAAACAGAATTCGTGTGCGCTTGGACCTGCTTCTTCAAATACCGCGTTGCAAGAACCGATTTCTGTTTGAACAAAAACGTTAAGCAACGTTGGGTCTGGATACCACTTGGATGGGAGACCGCCAATGATTGTTAATTTTGTTTTCATTTTTTGGGTTTCTTCAATTGATGGCAATTCTTGACAATTGCGGCTTTTCAAAATAATTTTCCACATTTTAATTTCCAGCTTTTGACTCGCAATTTTGATGGGAACTCCGAACTTGCGGTTGTTTGAAAACTTTTTCGATGACATTCGTTTTTTTTTCAGGGCACAGGATTTTGTTGAATTGAATAGTTTTTCGGAATTGTTTCAAGAGGAATGTGGGATTCTGTTTTTTCGAAGTTTGATATTTTTTGTTGTTTTGTTTTTTGTCGGATAGGAAAAATAATATGTCACAAAGACAGTTTTGCATGGAACAGGAACTGCCCGCACTTCGGCGACACACAGAAAACGGCCACCTCCATTTTTCTTGATTCAAACCAGCCGGAGCTTTGCTCTCGGATGGAGGGGGATTGTGGATGGGGTTGGGTGCAGTTCCAGACAATTGTGCCACACAAACGACTCGAAATTCGGAGCCCCATGTCATCAACAAAACACGCACCGGTGTGCTTTGGTTGATGGCATGAGGCTCCGCCATGGCGGGTTTCTGCCATCTCGCGGCGTAAACCTTTCGACCAGAGTTTACTGCACCATGCTGACATGCATCCCTCCCCTCTCGTACAGGGCGAGATCGAAAGGCTTTCCAGCACTCTGCAGAATTTCGGCTGTGATGTGAAACTTTTATCTGTGATGGTTGGTTGGCTAACAGATCGCGAGGACAAGGAAGGACGAGGATGGTTTGCCATTTTGATGCTTGGCGTTGACAGCCAATTGCACGATGACAGGTTTTTGTCATGAAATCTATGGTAAAAAAACCTGACCGCCAAAAACATGGCGCAAATATACGCTCGGCTGGGAATTGTAGACAATTTTACTAGTGTAATTTATGGACACTAACGGCCGATTTCCAAAACGAAGATTAATCCGCGGATCGCCGCGATCCGTGGATCGATGAGTGGTGAGCTGGTTGACCACAAGCATTTGGATTCACATCGATATAGCGAACGACAAGGTCAACCACATCACCAGTCGTCGATCCGCGGATAGAAGCGATCCGCCGATTAATCTTCGTTTTGGAAACCGGCCGTAAGTAGGAGCTGATAAAAATAATTTGATAAGTATTTAGTAGATTCAAGGATTTAAACGATGCCTTAGTTGGAGCATTATAGTCAAGACCAGCAACTATGCGTACCGCTTTCTTGTGGAGTGTAGAAACGGTCTTAATGGCATTTTGAGGAGCACATCCCCATATCGCTGCACAATACGACAGGTTAGATAGAAAGTATGCAGAGTAGATAGTCTTTAAACTGCTTCCTGATAGTTGTCTTTTTGCAATTCTGAGTAGATAAAGACCAAAAATTAACTTTTTGGATAGAGCCATAGTGTGACAAGACCAAGATAACGTTTCATTTATTCGTACACCCAATAATTTGGCATTGGATGCTCGTTTGACATAGAATGCTCCAACTTTGACCATATCAGAATATTTGTGTTTGGATGGATTGAAACCTAAATAAACGGTTTTTTTTTCATGTTAACTATAAGATAATTTACTTTACACCATAAATTGACAATATTGATTAAGTTATTTAAGCCTGTCATCACCATTTCAGTATTATCAGCGGAGATGACAATAGTTAGGTCATCTGCATAAGCAACTGGCAATACAGTACATTGGTCACATTTTAATAATGGAAATATGTCATTCAAATAAATCACAAATAATAAAGGACCTAATATGCTACCTTGTGGCACACCTTGTCTCACTGTAACCTCAGGGGAGAGATATTTATTTAGCTTGACTCTCATGGTCCATAGCATCCCGGAGAAAAGTATGAGCTCGGTTGTGGGTGGTAGGTACTCAGACATTCCCATAGGGGGGGGGGGGGGGGGGGGGGGGGAGGGGGGGGTTACCCCCCCTGGCCGAAGGCCAGGGGACCCCCCCCTGGCCGAAGGCCAGGGGACCCCCCTCCCTGGGGCCGAAAGGCCAGGGGACACTCCTTCCTGGTTGAAGGCCAGGGAGGGGGTCCCCTGACCTTCACCCCCCAGAAGGGGGGTCCCCTGGCCTTTGCCCCCCCAGGAAGGGGGGTCGAAGGGGGGACCCCGGACCCCCCTTCTTAGTCAAAGGCCACGGGACCTCCCTCCCTGACCGAAGGCCAGGGGGACTCCCCACCCCCCTCCCTGGCCGCCAAGGACCAGTGAGATGAGATCCCCCTCCCTGGTCGAAGGCCAGGAGACCCCCCTCCTTGGCTGTTAGGCTAGAGACCAGCCTGCTCGAATCGAACGCCCCGACGGATCCCACAGGTAACCTGGCTGCCACGGAACCCTCTTGGAAGGTCTCCTCTGGCCAAGGGGACGCTTCAAGGATGGCATTTTGGCAACCGCCATGATCGATAGCAGAGAATGGTTCGTTCGTTTTCCGTGCTATTATTCACAACTGGAGAAAGAGGGGAAGTGGCTCACCATTTACTGACTTGCCACAGGCTTCTCAATTCTAATTCTGCAAAATTTCCGATAATAATAAGAAATAATAACAGTTATAGGTAGTGTATGTATATTGCATGTAGTTTTGTAGTTTTTCGCAGAAATGCAAAAAGAGAAGGTTCTTTTGAATTGAGAAGGTTGGTTTCCCCCCCCCCCTTTCCTCAATGATGTGATTGGTTTGTTCATCTCACTTTTTAGGTGATAGGACGACCATCACATGTACATAGGTGTTCTTTATTCTTTCACTTCCACCATTCTGAAATCACCCCCATGGGCGGCCATCGACCTGCTCCACAAGCATTATTCGCCTCAGAACAGAGTACTTTTTGGAAAATACTGCTTGTCCCCATCTTCACCATCACCTTCCTCCAAGTCCAACTTTGGTCTTTTGCCCCGTTGTTGAGGATCTGACCTCATGTGGTTTGCTTTAACCCATGCTTTTGTATATCTGGCAGCTGGAAATTCTTCGAGTTTGTCCGGTCCATTTATCCGTATTCTCATAATTTTGTCCAGATTCTCTGGCAAGAGACGTGATCTTCTGCTGCCCCTGATGTGATTCATAACTGAGAACCCCCTCTCTGCATCTGCACTGCCAATGGGTAGTACCATCACTGTTCTTATCAAGTTTTTGGAGTTTTCTGTCCAGGCCACGTCAGTCTTTTTTAAGAAAAAGGACCAGAACGTCTGGGCTGCATTAAGTCGTTGACGACAAAAATCTTGATGAGTAATTAAGCTCCTCAATAGTGTCTGCCAGTCTTCCCAAAGCGAGTGGAATTTCCATCCCAAAATGTTGCACAAGTCCACTAATTCTTGAGATCCGTAAAATGCAACTTCTGTTGCAGATGGTGGAATGTTCTTTGGATCAAACACTTGAAAAGCACTCAATTTTCCAAGGGGAAAATATGCGTTAATTTCCTCTATTAACGTGTCCATAAAATCAGACCGGAAGTTGCCAAGATATGATTTTGATTTCATCAGCTCCTTCCCTTTCCATTTCACTATTCGGATGTCATGATCTGGTTCTCTGTGCAGGCTCACCGGGTTGTTTCTGAGCACTTAACATAGTTGTAAAAGAACTTTATCAAGTTTCCACCATTCCTGGTCTTCATCTCTCTTGGAGTTTGCAACAGATGTTCCCTCACTTCTTCCATCCCGATTAA
>JASGXE010010629.1:0-14509 GCA_030068105.1 Sinentomon sp. SZTP_YWyxl | reverse complement strand
ATTCTCCGGCTGACATGGCAGTGATGTGCCGATATGGTCCGTGCCGCAATTGTGACCGTCACTTCAAGTCGAGAACTGGACTGCGGCTTCATGAACGGACTCACAGTTTCGCGAGGCCATTTTCTTGTGATATGTGTGATGCAGCTTTTACTTTGTGTCAGAGACTTGTTCGTCACAAGCATATTTCACATGGTGTGAAAGTGGATAAATGCAAAAGGCGGAGGCCTTTAACCTTACGGACTCACCAGAGGAAATTCTGTGGCCTGTGCGATTATTCAACTCCGTTGCTACACAACATGAATGAGCACAGAAGAATTCATACTGGCGAAAAGCCTTGTGTGTGCGATTTTTGCGGTGCATCCTTCAAATACTTGAAAAGTCTGAAAAGTCACATGTATTCACATACCGAAGCAAGGGGCTTTGGTCCGTGCTCTGTTTGTGGGAAATGTTTTAAGAGCCGGGATGGGCTGCGTGTTCACGTTGCCACACATTCAAACGAGTTCAAATGCGACCAATGCGATGTGACCTTCAAGCAACTGGTGGGGTTAAATAACCATAAGTTTAGAACTCATTTCAAGGAGATTTCTCTTGCATATACCATTCCAGTATTGTGATATTGGAGTTTCAACTTAAACCATGAAATAATTGTCAGTTCGGCATTGGTGCCACATCTACAAGGTCAGGGTTGGTACCAACCTGGAAATCTTGGGTATTTTTTTACTCTGGAAAAACTGGAATTCAAAGGAATTTTGCTTGGCAGTCTGGAAAAAACTTGAAAGACAAAAGAAGAAAAAAATTAACACGTCAACAAAATGTTTTGTAAATGGTGCTCCTTTCGTTTGGAATGTGTCGTACATTTTTTGTCTATTGATGTTTTTTATATCACCACTCCTTCCTCCTTCAGATTTTGAGTCAAAAATAGGCGCGATGGATTTACCATTTTATTTTAGCATAAAAAGGCATTCTTTTTGGACTTTTTGGATATCAATTTTTTTAACTGAATTATATCAAAATTAAGTTTCACACTGGGAAGTGAAATTGTCGTTTGCTCTATCTCAAGCATTTTCCAACATATTCAGTTGAAATTTGACCACCAGGACAAATTTTTCATGCCGAAAAAAATGACAGATTTTCTCCAACATGTACAGTGATGAGAAGCTATGAGGTTTTTGCTGCTTGAGAACAAGCTTTTGCTGTTTTTCATGACCTGCTTAGCTTCAAACCAACCTGCTTGGAAACTAAACCTTTCTGTACTGTAGGTAGGTACTCTAATTTCGCTACAATCTGACTTGTCATTTTGTCAGAAACCTTTTTTGACCCTGTGAGTGCGCAAAGCATCTCAATTTCTTTGAACAAGACAGTGCAGCTGCCTGGCACAAAACCCAGGATCTGCCGTACCAGATTTCATCGGTCAAAAAGCTACCCATTGAAGTCAGAGAAACATATTTTTGCAGCAAATTACTAGGCAAACCACTAGGCAAAGTTTCAGGTCAACAACATAAAACAAAAGTTTGCCGTGGGGGGTGAACCTTCGATGCTAAATTGAAAACAACTGAACCAATTTTGACGCTATTTTCTGAGTGGATAGGGGTCATGAAAAGATAGGCCTCTGGCAAATTTGAAGAGGAAAAAAAGGTAATTGGTTCTGCCACAGTTGACAGTTCTGTTTCCGATAATTTTTTTTTATTTTACCGAAGCAGAATGAGTGAAAGATAAAGAAGGTACTAGCTTATCGCCAGGCATATGTTGGAACAAAATCAGTTGGAAGGTTCCAGTTCCCTCTGTTTTTGGTATTGTGATGGTTCAGAAATTAATTTCACATATCATGTGAAAATCAGGCGTGTTTGGGCATTGGTGTAGGAGTGACTGTCATCAATTTCTGGTTTCCTTATGTTTTTACTTTTTGACACTATTTTTCAAGCTATTTGTACTGTTGAGACTCCACACTGAAATTTTTGGGGAAAATGCTTGGAAAACTCGGGGAATTTTAAAATTTCAAAGTGGTACCAACCCTAAAGGTGGTCAAAAATGGGTAACATTTTACGTGCATATTTCTCATGTCCATATGAATCAAAAACATTCATCAAAAATTTGCTAGATTTCCCCTTTCCCAGATATGGAGGTCGAAAATCCCCAAAATGATTTTTTGGGAATGCTCTGGGAATGGAAGCAATGTCAGTGAAAAACACATCTTTTCAATGTGTTTTCCCAAACTCTGAGAAATATTCAGTGGAGAAGTGATTGATAGAATAAGGGCGTTTCGGCAAATTTTCAATAAACAAGTCTTGTTGCTTTTTGTTTTTCAGGAAAAAGATGTCGAATTTGAACATTTCTAATCTGTTGTGCAAATTTGGGAAAGATGTACCCTCATCCAGTTTATCTAAAAAAATCGGAGCTGGTTTTTTAAAAATGTGCCGAAATGCCCTTATCCGGTCAACCCCTTCGTAATCCTTAATCCCCAGAAATCCTTAAGTTGCATGGATGGAAATTCAGCCATTCTTGGATTTGTCAGGTTTGGAAGGCTCGGTTTTTACCCTTCATGTTCAAAAGTTGTAGCACCTAGATAACTGCATATTTTTACAAAGCATGATCCTCTGCATTGTTTTGAACAAACTTTGTTAAGTTTTGTCTTTCGTCTTTATATTTTTTTTTTTTTTTATTGAAAATAAGGTTTTATTGGAAAGGAGGTCAGGGTTTAGGCAACTACCATTTTTAAACGTCTACTGATTCTTGAGATCAACTGAGTCATTGATATTCTCAACATGCTGGATTTGCACACAATGTTTGTAAGTTTTTCCATTCTTCGCAGCTTTACTATTATTGTCCCTTTTGGTCATTATTGCCTTCATGATTTGCCTTTGAGAGCCCATCACATGTGCCGAATTGCCTCATGAAAATCAAAAGCTGGTTCGGTTCAATGGTCAGAAAATTTTAGTCATAGTTCTTTGGAGGTTTCAGTGCAAAAATGATAAAAATAATCCCTGGTTGCACACTGAGATGGCTGATTTTGATAAATTCAGGCCATCTTGGGACTGTTTTTGCAAAATTTAGCAAATTTTCAAATTCAGGCCATCTTGGGACTGTTTTTACAAAAGTTGGCAAATTTTCAACTGTCTGGGTTGTTCCTATGATTTAGCTTCCAAAAGTTCATCGATAGTGAGAGGCCATTTTTCGCACAACATACGAGAGAAGAATTTGCTACAACATTGCACATTTTGTCATGTGAAATCTCAACATAGAAGGTTGTCCCAGAAGTTGGAAGGTTGAAATTTTATGTGCTAGTGGTAAAAGACTTCCCACGAGTTTTATAGAATGGTCGAATTTGGTCCTTTCCCTGTACCAGGGTTGGATTTTGCAAGTAAAATTTACCTTACCTCATAAATTATTCATTTGTGAGTCCGCTATAGTAATTTTTTTGCAAACTGAATCTACATGTTTTGAACATTAAATCACCTGAATAGCAAGAGCAACCTTTTTGACATCTCGCAACATTCTTAAGTTCCCCTTTATTGCCACAATTTTGATCAAGCCTAACCAAAAAATGAATGAAGAAATGTCATGTATGTAATTAATAGGTGATCTTTGCCACTCGATGACAGTTGACTTCTGCTGGATCAAATGGACCACAGATTTGACCTTCAGCACATAGTTCGGGCCGATCGGTACTTCACGTCTGGCTTGCAGTCGTTGTCAGACGATGAATGTTGTGACCTCCACATCAAGGGTCAAAATGGTTTTGAAGCATGGGGTTATCAGCTACTACTTGCCAGCTCAAGGTTCGTATTTCCTCTTCTTGATTCAGTGTTTTTAGGCATTTTGCAGGGGTAACCATTTTGCCCATTTGAGATTTTTGACTAACATTGTACCCATTTTACCCATTCTTGCCGGATACCTATTTTTCACCATTTTGCATTTCTGACCAAATTTTAAAACATATTTTTACCCACGTTCCTCGATTTTTTTCCTGGCTCCCTATTTTGGATTTTTGACCAAACTTTTACCCAATTTTGCTGGCCATCCATTTTTACACATTTTGTAAGTTGGTACCTCTTTTCCCCATTTTGCATTTTGATCAAATTTTTTCCACATTTTGCTATGATTTCTCAAAGCACTCTTTGTTCATGTGTCCTGACATGTGGTTTCGCAACAGCACACGGCAAAGTACGTATCACACCCAGTTTGTTAACCATATTAACATATGTAGTTTGTTAAATAATTAAAGTGTTTTATTACAAAGGTTATTAAAAATGAATAGTTGATTCCAAGCTAGTTATGAATCGTGGCCCAGTCAACCAGTTGTGTTCGTGTCTGGTTTACATCGAATTGTGTTGCCGGATATCTTCCTTTGAGCATGCTGAAGTTTATGGATGACCTTTGGAGGGATTTTTTACAGAGACTTTTACTGAAGTTGACGGGGGACCTTTTGCAGAGAAGCAGTGACGAGGAGCAATTTCCGGAATCCAGAAACATGTTCTCGTATTTTGCAAAGAAGGCGATTCCTTTCAACCTGTCCCTTTTTACTGCTTCCGGAGGATGACTGAATGTAACATGTGCCCACAGAAAACAGCACTGTTTTATTGGCACATGTATAGCGGCGGCGGAATTAATGTGCTCATACATGTAAAAAATTGCAACAGTTCAAATTATGGCAAAACTTCTATGCTGCAGAAATTAAAGATTCTCTTTTGCAACCGATTCCAAAATCTGACACCTCTCGTATGCTTTGTTGAAATCTGGCGCATTCATTTTCACCGCCTGCATAAGAATAAAAAGAAAGAAAGAAAAAAAGTTTCAGATGCGACAGTTAAATGGGAAAACACATCTGTGGGTACATTAATTCCACCGCCACTATACAATATTATGTTGATATGTCATTTCCGGAAATTTTGCATTGACTGTAACATTTACAGTTGAAAACATGAAGTTTGAATTGCTGGACTTGTGCTTGCATGACAAATTTTAGCAGCTTTTGCACAAGCCTGCTGAACGACAAAAGGCATTTTTGTCAAAAATTAGGTTTTTGGGAAATTGAAAACGGAATTTCCACCTGATGAGTGAATGCATGCTGCAATGATTTCCTTGGGAGGTTGAATTGTATGTGACTGCCGTCTGATTGTACCAGTCTTTCAATCATTTTGCTACTTTTTCAGTACCTTCCTAAAGTCCATCCTCCTAGACACAGCCTGCTTGGAAACAGCCAGCCTGATTCTGCCCGACATCAAAGACGGAACGATCGCTTCGTTCCTGACCATGCTCAGCAGTGGAGAAGTCTGGCTTAACAACCCGGAAGACATTGACAAACTCTTTGACCTGATGATACTCTTGCAGATTGATGCCCTTGACGATATGCGCATGGTCGTTGATGAAGACCCTCCCACACCTCACGACCTCCTCACTTCAGATGTCGAGAACATGCCTGTCCAACTGAGGCTTAGACGGAAGTCCAGCAGGAACAATTCTCGAGAACTTGATGCTTTGCCGGCCAAGAGAGGTCAATTGTTTGCTGAGAGTGTCCTCAGTATTCAGCTAGAAGTTGACTCGACTGACGATCGTGTTGATCATGAAGGTATGTTTCACAATTTTATGACTGGTGTGCCAAATTGGCAAAATGGCAAGATGCTCAGAGTGTTATGCAGTTTTGTGCTTTACAAATTGCACATGTTTCAATTTGTGCACATATTGCACAAATTTTATGTTTTGTAGGGGCATAGTTTGTGGGGGAGGGGGTAGACTCCCCACTGAACCTGCATTGTTGAGTTTTTTCCTCGTCACATCTCCGTCCAAATTCCTGAGGAAATTGGAAATTTGTTGTATCGGTGCAAGTCACTTTAATAGTTGCCAAGTGCCCTGAGAAATTTTAAATGAAATCCCTCAGTTTATCCTCATCTGTACGCACACTTTAATGTTCTCGACGGCTTTCGATCGGATTTTATTGTAACAGGCATTGTTTTCCCTCTTAAACGTGATTGAATTGCTTTCCTAGTTTTAACTCTTCAAATGAATTGATATGCAGCGTCAATTTCCTTAGCTCTCCCGCGTAACAGCTAAAAAACTCTAAAAATAACAAAATACTCTTTTATCGCGAAACAGAAATATTGCAAAAAAAATAACAATTACCCCATGCATCTTGTACTGGTAAAATACTTGCCGAAGTGAATTCAAAATATTTGCAGAAGTCAGTGAAAAGAGGTTAAGAAAATGTAAAAAAAAGTGAAATAGTTGTTTTGTGTTTTTTTTTTACTTTATTATTCCTGTCGAGGCCTGGAGAGAAAAATAGGATGAAAGGCTGTTGGGCATTTAACCCCAATGAGGTTTGATCCCTTTCCCATCATCGATGTGTTGAGATTGTTTACCCATGAATGTGGAGGGTTGTAAAACTTATCATTTTCACAAAGATACGAGTATGTAATCCCGTTTGAGTGACTTGCAGTTTTCCATCGCACTTGTCCGATGAGCTCCCAATCGCGCACCAATTGAAATGATTCTCAGGTGGTGTTGTGACTCATCGGTAGAGCACATTGAAAATGGTGATAAGGAATTGGCACCGCCAAAACAAATCAGCCATTTCAACCATCTTTTGTGATTTCTTCACCATTTCAGTCAATTAAAAGGCAATTCCAGCAATTGTGAATGGGCGATTTTCCACGAAATATGAAAATTTCCACGAAATTCATTGATTTCCACGAAATATCTCTCTTTTTCAGCATTACATGGGAAAACGACATGCCTTACCTTTTTTTAATTAAGTGGCAAGCATAATGCACAAGAACATTTGAAAGACTGGGCTTTCTTTTGCTCTTTTCTCAGTCTCTTTTTCAGTGTATTTGCATCATTTTTCTGACGTATTGTTCCTGTGAATTTGAAAGTATCAAATTCACATTATCAAATATCGGTATCATTGCAGAAATTACTGAAAATGCATTTTTGACATGCAAAAATTACTGAAAATGCATTTTTGACAGGTTCTTGCATTTTCATTTCCACCGCCAAATAACGAAATTTATAGACTTTTGAGCGAAATTTTCCAAAAATTATCACCATTTTCAGCGTGCTCTACTCATCGGTCGACTCACCAAGCTGTGCGAAACCTACGTACTGATTTTTTTATTATTCACATTGTCTATATTTTCAGCTTGAATTTTGGTTGCTTGTTTCACTGCTGGACCTGTAAATTTATTTCACTGGGGCGTGCCTTCGGAAAGTTACAGTTTTTGCCAAAAAATCATCCGTACGGCTGAAATTTCTTCCTTCAGAATTTTCAGGTTTCTTTCAGAAACCAATTAATTTTTTTCTATTTTTGAATAAACGATTTGTCTCTATCTCAATTTGTTTTGAACAGCAGCATATTCTTCGAGGCTCAATTCTGTTCTCAACAACTCTTCCAAATATTTCTACTTGGAACCTTTGGAAGGTAGTTCTTCCTTTTGGCCGGGCGTCAAAGTTGAGCCTGCATCATGGCTGGCTGCAAGATGTACCATATCTACTTGGATTCTTCTCATACTGTTGTATCTTTTTTCTGCAGAATCTGAGAAAATGCACGGCAAGGTGGACAGGGAAGGAAAAAGAAGCAAGAAATTGAGGCAGAGGCGGGACTTGAAGTCGGCGGAAGAGTATTCCAAAGAAAGGCGCCAGAAATCTGAGACCAAACCAGCCTGCAAGACATGCGGCCAGAAATTGGCACACGGCGAGAGCCTGAAACGCCACATGCTGAAACACGCTGGCCTGAAACCGTTTGGGCCTTGCAACGTCTGCGGTCAATACTTCTCGCAGAGCAGTACGTTGAAATTTCACATCGAGACCCACAAGAGTGGGAAGCCATACAAATGTGGGATTTGCTGGAAGGCGTTCAAGTACGACAGAAGCCTGTATCATCACAAGAAGATCATCCATGGAGTTGTCAAAATCACAAAGAAGTCCTTAAAACGTTAGCTGTTGTTTTGAAAGTAAGCTTAGTAGATATTGATTGTCGAATTGAACAACAGAGTTAATCAGTTACTTTTGGGCATCACGGACATTTTTGCCATGAAAAGTAAAAAGCTTGTGAGCCAATTTTGTGCAGAAATAAGATCTTTGCACAATCTGTTGGCTTAGACCATACTTCACTAGTTTTTAATTTGGTAAAAAAATTGCACACCAGAAAGGGCTTGATATTGCACCGGCGAAGCTATCTCCGGCAAAAAGTATATGAAACCTCAAGGAGAAAAATTATATCGCAATTCAAATTTTAAATGCATTTTTCGCAAAACAACGAAATCAGCAGTTAAGCTGTCTTTCCTTTTCAAGGCAGAATTTTTCTCATTTGTTGCAGCTCCGTAAAATGCATTCACATCTCTTTGCTACATGTACATTTTAGAAATTTTTCGAGAAATACTTGTCAAGTTGGGGCAGTTGGCCCACCGCTCCGAAGAAAGTGCTTCAAAATTTCTGCATGGTTTATTGCTGCGCATTCTTGGTCGAAAGCCATGGGATTTCCTTTAAAACTGAATTTTCTTCCAGATGATGGCTCTGCTGGCAGCGGCACTGATGTGGACAATCCCCAGGCTGCCGTTCCCACTTCAGATGCCGGACTTGATGAATCCGAAGTGTTTGTCTACGAGCCTCTGCAGTGCAAACTCTGCGACTTCCGCACTCGCCTGCGACGGGAGTTCGGAGAACACATGCTGATGCACAGCGGTCTGGAACCGCCCAAGAAACCGTACGGCCCTTGCACTTACTGCGGACGCTATTTCGCTCAGAGCTCCACTTTGAAGTTTCATCTGGGAACTCACACCGATGAAAAGCCTTTCAAATGCAACACTTGCGGACACAAGTTCAAGTACAGGAGGAGTTTACACCAGCACAAAAAGATCATTCACAAAATCAAGGGATTAGAAAACGAGGAGACGAGGGGTTAGTTTGGCTGACTGGAGATAAAAGGGCAAAAGAATGAACTTTTGGCTTGGCTTTCTTCAATTTTTGATGACATGTTCGATATTTGCATTACCTATCTCACTTGTGCGCTGTATGGGCATGCAAGTGATACAAAAGCCACTTGCATTTCCTTCCTTTCTATATCTCCGTCTGCATTCTACCTCTGGAACCGAATGTCACAATCTTCCGTATTCTCCATCAAACACGCCTATGCCACTTCAACTGGTGAAATGGCACAGTTTTTGAAGAGTCGAGTGGTCGATTTTGATTAAAAAAATTCCACTCTTCACATTGCACATGCACAATCATGCAGGCAAGAGCAGCATTGATTTCAAATACTTGAATCTTTTGTCGCAAAAGGGCTATGCACGCTAACTTAAGTCGGAAACGATTTGGGTGACGGGTGGTAAAAAAATAATCAAAATCAGAAAGGGTCACCTTACCAGTGTGTTAGCTCCCGTTGCTGTGTTGACTGTCCCATTTAAGTGAGGGGTTCAGTATCTTGTAGGAGCTGTGAACGTATTTGATGCGCTGTGAACTGTGACCGATTTGTTGAAAGTTAACTGGGAGGGTAAACCTCAATTTTTAGGGCAAAATACCCATATTTATGCATAAAATACCTCAATTTTGGGTGAAATATTTTTCAACTGGGGGGGGGGGGGGTAATACCCCCCCCCGTACCCCCTACAAATCGTGCCCTGGCTGTGAACGTATTTGATGCCTCGAGCTTTGTCGTTTTACAATGGGTGACAAAAATAAGTGGTCTGGTTTTCAAATATTCCAGAAATTACAGGTTCTTTTCTGTTCAGCTTCGTTAGTTGTAATTTCTGGAAAATTTGATCAATCATTCCACTTACTTTTGTTATTATTTGCATGAGCCGTGCATTCTAGCTTTTTTACAGAGGGGCTCCTCTGTCAGAGATCAAGGTGTTTGATCCTGGCTCAGCTCGAACCTCGAATGTTGATTAGTTTTTGATGCTGGATTTTCCATTGAATGGTGCTTGAATGCAACTTGTATTTTTCAATATTTACGATGGGTATCCAAATTTATTTTCTCTGCAGAACGACCAGATCCTGTCATTGTTTTCTCAGACGAGGACAAGTGGAAGGAAGACACTCCATCACCACCTTCTTTTATACCGTCCTACCAACATCAACATCAGCCTTCAACTTCACCACCCCCCACTGTTGTCCTGGACGAAGTGGAGCCTGTGATCAAGCAGGAGATATCTTCCAATGACGCAAAGGATGTGTCATCTGCCTCCGAATCCAAAGACACTTCAAAATTACCCTCGGGGCATCCAGAAAGGTCACTCCGTGACCGCTACAAATTCTCCAATCCCCCTGGAAAGACACCCGATAAGCCGTACGGCCCATGTGGTGTTTGCGGACGCTATTTCCGCCAAAGCACGACATTGAAGGCACACCTCAGTACTCATTCTTCCGACAAGCCCTACCAGTGTGACAAATGCGATAACTATTTCAAGAACTGGAGAAGTTTGTATCGCCACAAAAAAGATGCGCACAATGATAAGAAGTCTCCAATGTTTATGGTAGAACCAGCGAGCAACGGAGCAGATGAGTCATCTGTCAACAATGATGGCGAGTCATATTCATGTAAGGAATGCGATGAGGGATTCTCTGACACGAATTCCTACAAACATCACCTCAAAATCCATCACTCGGAGAAGCCTTGCGGGCCATGCGACTTCTGCGGAAAGTGCTTCAAGATACCATCCCAGTTGACCGTTCATCTGAGGGTGCATACTGGCGAGAAGCCCTACCAGTGCGATATTTGTGGGTTGAAATTTTCTCACCCGAGGAACCGAACAAGGCACAAATTCTTGACACATTTGAAACCAACTTGAACATGATATCTCCCTCGATAGTTCTCAATACGTCAACTTTTTTGTGTTTTCACCATCTTTTACATCACTTTGAACCTAGTTGACAAAATTATAACGAATAGGCCGCTAACCGTTCGTAAATATTGAAAATGGCGATGTTTATGCTGGACCCAAATAGCCTGGGTCCAGCATCAGTGACCAGCAGTGGTGCCGATAGCTCGCTAAGATTGGGGGGGATGAGACTAAAAAGGGCATCAATTTTTCGGGACGTGGGGACAATATATAATGAAAAGGGCAATCTTGTCCCCAACTATACGGTGCGCAGAGTGCAGCGTATAGTTGGGGGTGGGGTTCGGGAATTTTTTTTTTGGAAAATGGCAATGGATAATGGCAATGGAAATGGAATGCACAATTCCAACTTCCAACTGGAACGAAAACAAAAAATTGGCAAAATTCAGATTGACAAAAATTGGCCAAATTAGGGCATCGTGTGGATAATTTGCTATTCAACAAAGGGTAATTAACGGGGGATGAGGGAAGGGCAACAATCCCTCCAGAAAATAGCCCTTCCCATAATTGGAGGGGGTGCACCCCTCCCCCCCCCCCGTGATCGGCGCCCAAGAACGGTTATCGGCCTATTTGTTATAGTTTTGTCCAACTGTGTTTCCAGCTCGTGGTGCCCATGCATTGATCACCTTGAACCATACTCTGGCAAAACATCCATATGACCAGAACTATAATAATTGTTGGCATTTGTGAATTTGTCACCAATTTCTTTGACAAAACATTTGACTGAAATGAAAATATGCATCACTCGACACTGCTCGTTTCATTTTGGTATTTTGACATTTCCCAACTCTGTCACCAAGATTTCTGAGCCCTATTTGAACGAAATGTGTCTCCAGTGTTCCCAGGTGCAGGTGAACCTATAACCCTAGGATGCCCAAGGTCCCCGCGGGTCCGCGGATGCCCAAGGTTTCCAAAGTTGGGCCTTTTGGCTCACCACATCAAGGGAAAATTCATGTAGGCTAATTATATGAAACCTTGGATAGTCTCAGCATTATCTAAATTCACCTGCAAAATTTGATAGGTAACAGAGATTGGACCACAGCTTGCTCTCCCTTTTGGTTTAAAAATAACAAGACATTTTCAACTTGTGTGATGCAACGCACCACACCTTGGGCAGCCTAGTGGCTGGAAACCCTTGATTTCCAAAGTTGGGCCTTTTAGCCTCCAAAAACCTTGAATTTCAACCTTTGTTTTACTTATGTATGATGGCATTCTGAGAACCTACCCCCTGCCAGGAGCTAAGACCCTTGGAAGCCCACTGATAAGATGCTGCAAGAGGACAATGCTGATGCCCTCTTATGGGCATATTACCATCCATTTGTTGCAGTAATTTTCCATTCAACCAACATTTTGGACTCATTTATGGGCATTGGGTACCAAATACTCTAATTTGCCAGCACAGTTCGTTTTGGTTGTTAAAGTCAGCTGTTGAGGTATTCCACCTTTTAGTGCAGAGCCATCGTGTCTGAAAATAGGCCTTGACTTTCTTTTGTTTGCTCTATTTTACTTGTCCTGATTTTCAGAAATCTGTATCGTGATTTGCACTGATTTAAATTTTTGCAGCTTCTTCTGGCCGCTGAATTTTTGCAACTTCTTTTAATGATAAAATTGAGCAGAATTCAATTTGTGACATTAGCTTATATTTTTCTTTGAATTTGATCACCTTTTTTTTGAACTGCTTGGAATTTTTATGTGTTTTTATCGAAATTGAGGACTTGCAAGAGCCTTCAGTAAATTCTTACGATGTCCAGCCACACACCAATAATGGTGTCGGATGTGTTTTCTTGAAAATTCTTTGCCTCTGGAGGGATGAATGCAAACTAGATGCATAATGTTTTTTGTGACATGGTACAAAACTCTTATTTTGCGTACAAAACTCAGCTTGGGCAAAAGTTATGTACTCGTAATCTGACACACGTGAGGATTGACGAGCTCCAAAGAACAGCAGCAGAATTGATGCTCGAATACATTCACATCCCCGGCGTTGGTGGAAGTCTTTTTCTAATGTTTGAGAAAAATGATTCGAAAAGGGAAGGTCAGTTGCAAACTAGTTATGTGCAGTGTTATGAAAATACGGATAATGCTTCATGCATTTCTTGCAAAGCGATTGTGGTGAAGAAATGCTTTCTGGAACAGGCAACTTCTGCCTCGCTCTCCCTAAAGATCTCATGGACCATTTGTGAGTATGGTCCAATGATGGGTCATTTTCCATGCTCTCAGCAGGGTGTGGGCTATCTATGCGGTGCCATGCATGCCAGTATTCATTGGCAGAAGTGTAAAGACTCCGGTGAAATGCCACTCTTATCTGACCTGAGCAGTGCAGTCATCCGTACTCTGCCTTCCTGCCTTGATTTTCTTGACATGGGTTTGTTTTCGGATGTGGTTTCTTGCAATCCTTTGCAGTCGCCTAAAAATTGGAGTGGAAGAAATTTGGCCAGGCTTGCAAAACTAGTCAACTTCTGCCTTTTATTATTTTTTTTCTGTTTGTTCTTATTGAACTCGACCGATCATTTTGTCGTTTTTTTTTTTTTTTTGTTGCTCCTTTTTCGTTTTTATTTGAAGTGGCGGATCCAGCATGGGACGGAGGATGCGGCGTCCCCCGCTCGCAGATCCCATCCAAGGGGATCTGCTCGTTGGAACCTTCTGTATGGATCCTCCCAAGACCCCATTCCCAAGCATTTCTGCTTGCCTCCGCTTCCTCCGAGGGAGGCTGGATCTGCCACTGATTCTTTTTCCGCCCGCGTTTCTTTTTGTTGCCTTTTTCTATCTTTTTTTTTTATCCTTTTTTACAGATTAACACTAACCGTGGGGAGTTCAAGTCAGGATTAAAATTTGCTTCGGTAGCAAATGTTTGATGCTGCCCAGCCGCTTTTGAAAATGGTTAGGCAGGGGCAAGCATTTGCTGCCAGAGCAAATTTTAATCCTGACTTGAACTCCCCACGGTAAAATAAACAGAAGTGTTTCTTTTTTTGGTACAGCAATGGAAATAATAATTTTCCTTAGTATCGACACTAAAACAACAACTGTGACATTGGTCTGAATTCATTCATGGAGGTAAAACACTTGAAATATATAACTAGCTGAAACACTTGAAGCAATCATCAGTTTCAAAAATTGTCATCATTTATGAATTCGTCTCTTTGACCATTTCACAATTACTCTGTTGTGACTTTTGATCGTCAATTTGAACTTTTTAATTCCATGCATATTTGGGTTTGCGGCTTTTTTAGTTCCATGCATGGGGCTATTTGGGTTTCGGCTTTTCTGATTCCATGCATGAGGCTATTTAGGTTTGCGGCCTTTGAATGCATCCAGATGTGGCGTTGGCAAAAAAGCATAGCTTAGCCATTCTGATGTAGCTGGATACGATATAAAATAGACATGTTGAAATAAAATAAATAAAACTCACAGCCGAAACCGTTCGTAACATTGCAGCGAAGTGTGACGTTTCGCTCCCACAGATTTGAAGCTCCTTCAGGCAAACCAGCAAAGACTGCGTCGTCGAGGTTTGACCGGTGTTGTGGTGCAGCATCATTCGCTGCCATTTTGTGATTGACATTGAAACATCAGATAGACTTCAAACAGGCCCGTGTTATCACAACCTGCCAAACGACAAAACAGCGCCAGCACATGGAATCATTCTTCATCCTCACCAACAAAAACTCCATGAACACCGACCCTGG
>JASGXE010010628.1:0-14564 GCA_030068105.1 Sinentomon sp. SZTP_YWyxl | reverse complement strand
TCCTGAGGTCATGAATAGCAGATCTCCAGTCCCAAAAACTAAAGTCCACAATTTCTAATGATCAAAGATACTAAGACAGTCCATTTTAATCACTTCCCTTCATTCTTTCTTGGATGAAGACCAAACAAATCAACGACCAACAAAGTGAGATTGAAAAAAAAGAAAAAAAATAAACCATGATCATTGATTAGTATTCTTGAAGAGGACGGTGTGAATTTCAGAACCAATCTGTTGTCATTGATCAGTGCTGGAATGCACTGAAATGCAAAGCCACCTTTGTTTGCACTGCAGCTCACATTGAAGCAGAGCAACTTGCATTCATTTATTCGAGATATTGGTTGAGCATGTTTGTGGATGCTAATTGCTGGATTTCAAAATTCCTTTAGATTTCTAGAAAAATTTCGACCCTAGGTACATTAAAAGTTTGACAAAGATGTTCAAATTAAAAAAAATGTCACGACCAATCAACAAGATTTCAAAAAGTGGGATCATCTTTGATCATGGGCCTCATTGTTCCCGGTTTCAACTGGGTGATAACTTGATCATGGGCCTCATTGTTCCCGGTTTCAACTGGGTGAAAACTCCTTGTAACAAAAAAAAAGGTGACTCAATTTTTACCTGCTTTTTGGAGATCAAGTACCTACCTATCCCGCATCTAAAACTGTCTTTTTCGCTTTGGGTTAGCAGGAGCATTTTTCATTGCCTCAGAAATACCCCAACCTCGTGTGTGCTTATTACCCCAACTTCGTGTGTGCTTATTACCCCAATTTAATTTTGCTTATTGCCCCGATACACAAGACAAGTTCAACCCATTGCAGAAGATTTATTTTTGGTGCAAATTTAAAATTCCAAGGAAATTTGTGCATGGGAGAGGTCAAAGTGGCTCAGGAAATCACTGGTCAACATGTTACACATTGTTTTCACATATTTTCAGAGATAACTATAAAAATGAAAATATGAGTGTTTTGACGTTAATAAAATGCAATTGCTAAAAGCCATTATTAACAAGGCAACTGTGGGCAGGACCCTGTTTTCAGTCATGCAGAAACCTTCGCACAAACCTTCCACACATGATGTTACCAACAAATTTGGTAACATGCGGATAATAAGCTCACAGTCATTCTTAAAATGATCATTGCCAAATGTACTTGCTTATTGCCCCTGTGTGCTTATTGCCCCACTTTACCCTAAAGTTGCTGGTTTTTGCCAGTTTTTGGTCTGGTTGACAATACATTTTTTTTAACGCCCATGTTGTAAACGCACATCACGTTGTAAACGAAATAAAATGCGCAGTTTTTTCAAAAATGGAGCATTCTGAGCACCATTTGAGGTCCCATTTTTTCAAAATTTCTTCCCCTTCGGGGAGGGGGACACCCCCTCCCCCGGCGCTGCGCTTCGCGCAACGCATCGTCGGGAACTGGGAGGGGCGCACTTTTTGGGTTTTGCCATGGGTGCCATTTTATCTGCCTACGGCTCTGTCTGCTCACCATGATCCCGCCTTGGCATCACACTGCTAATCAGGATCTCAACACACTTTCCTAACTTTTTCCCAGCATCTCGCACCTCCTTGCAAACGCTCTCCCTCCTCAGAACCACTTCGATCTGGTGAACAATCAAGCATCTCGTTCACCCCCACGTTCAACACCACCACGACCTTGTCTGACTCACACTTGCCGAGTTCCCTCCCCACAAACTTCACCACATCTGCACACCCAGCACCACCAATCCAAAACTACCTCACCACTCCTCCGCCAGCCCACTTCTCTACCGCATTCCAAACCCTCCTCACATTGCTGTCCCCCAAAACTGACACATTTCCCACTGCCCCCGTTGGCCTGCTCGCATCCTGACTGGTGCAAACTTCTCTTTCAGATGTGGAACTCACATCCACACCAACTCCAACCAACTGTGTCCGCCTCACCAACTCCACCTTCATTCCTCGTGGACTCAGCCCGCAATGCAGCCAATTCTGCTTCCTTCTTCTCTGGTGACTCCCTCATCTGCCAGTGTTCCTCCACTTCCTGTCTCCCCGCCCTTCCTCCATCTGCACCAGTTCCCCTTCCTTCTTCTCTTGGAACTCTTGCCGCAAACACTTGCAAGTTGCAAATCAAATCGCAAATCGCCGCAAACAGGGACAAACGAAAATGCGGACGCGGACCAATGGAAGATATGGCGGTTCGCAAAACAAGCGAATAACGCGGAATCGCAGGTTTGGTTAGGTTACTTAGGTTGGGTCGAGTTGGGTTTGAATGGGTTAGGTTGGGTTGGGTCAGACTTCATCAGGCAGGGCAGCTTGGTGTGGAGGTTTTGAGGTCCAGATTCGCACTGCAGCCACAGACCGCAAATTCCACGATTTCCGCGTTTTTGAAGGACCCCCGCAAACACTTGTTGCGATCGTCTGCGACCCAAAAGTTGCATTTCGGCTCAGAAGTCCCAACGATGCCTCACAGAAGGGAACAGAGAGAGCCCATGACGGGGGCAGAGGAAAAAAGCAGATTTTGGCAAACTGTATTTCTGAAAAATGGCATCACGTTTCAATTTTTAAGCACATTTTCATCAGCAAACAAAAATATTGCGGGAGCTTGCAAGCAAAAAACAAAAAAGACCAAAATTTGCCAAAGCGGCCTGCGATAATCATGCCAAAGGGCCACGGGTACTTTTACTGGCACTGGCACGTAGTGCCACCACAAAAACAAGATAATGGCACCCGTATATCCTTGGGGTCGTATTGGAACAACCTCAATTCAATTGAAAAAAAGTATTTATTTTGCAATTGGTTAGATCCATTTCAGGAAAATTTCATAATTTTGGCCCTTCTGACGAGGTGCCAGAATTTCTCACACTTGTGCTGTGCTGCTGGCGAAGGAACCAGGAAGCGCTGGGGTTGTTGCCGGATGCACAAGTACGTGTAGCTTTTTAACAAGCCTCCGAGCAGGCTTGTTAAAACCTGCTCGGAGTTCAGATCAAAGATGTTAAACAAGTTTACGCCTTCCAGACAAGTCGATTGGCGGTGGAAGGTCCGCATATAAATGTGCAACAAACAAATTGGATTCTGGCGGTTGCAGTTCTCCAGAGTTTTTGGCACGCCACTTCTTGGTTTCGGTTTGTCCTTGCGTGCGATGCGCACTCCTGGACCCACTGCGTGTTCATGGGACAAGACTGTCCATGGAACCAAATGGCCGATATGTCAACAGCGCGATGTTTGCATGCTTTGGTTTGGAGTTTGGAGAAAGTCCCCAACCGCCAACATCGCTGATCGCCGCAACGATCCAGCGAAGTCACAACAAGACAAGACAAGACAAGACGTAAGGTATGATGCATTCTTTTCGGCAAAAACCCGCAACTAAAATTTACTTTCGACTAAAAAGACAAAACAATTGAAGAAAAAACATCTTTCACTCACTCACAAAACCCCAGCGCAACACAAAATTACATACCTACATTATAGATATACCTAACCACTATCTAACCCAACTCAAACTTGAACCACACAGCAAAACATCAAAAGGTGCAAACGAGACTGTTCCTTCACAAACATGTTCAAAGCTACTCTTGCCCTGAAATCCAAGATAAGTTTAAGTCAGGCCTACCAGGCCTGATAAGTTTAAGTCAGGCCTAACAATGGTCTTGGTGTGTGTCGGCCTTCAGGCCCGCAGATCATTTTTCGAAAGAATCAAGAATCCGTTTGATGACATTTCGGTTTGCCGATATTTCACGTGCTGTTCTTTCCATTTGTCGACAATTCCGAACGCAGACAATTCTCTTTGTTGACATTTCCGAATGCAAGCAATGCGCTTTGATGCCTTTTCACCTTGATCGTTTTTCCATCTGCAGACATTTGCTCTTCCTGACATTTCCACTTGTGACCTTTTCCGGCTTCGGCCTGTCTGTTTGTTGACATTTCCTGTTGCCAATGCCAACTGTTCTTCCATCCGCCGACGAAATCGGGCGCGAATATTTGTGGAGTCGGAATTTGCCACAGTCGGAATTTGTGGGTTGGGTCATGCGCCATTCTGGCTGCAGTGACAGAAAGGGAGACGTATAGTGACAAGTCTTCTATAGTCCTTCGGAAGGGACTTTAAGAAGGTGGTCCCGTGTGCAATTCACCATGTGCACGTAAAAGAACACTTAGTCCGTCCAAGAGTGGCGGCAAGTTAGAGAAACACAATAAAGCCACAAACACATACAGGGGTACCGAACACCAGTGTGGGTATGGTGAATGATTGGTATGTATGGCGCCAGAGAAAGGCGCAAAGTATGAATGGGTTGATGTGGGCGAAAAAAAGCCATGGGGAACACCCCGAAAACCAAGTTTAAAGTTTATATTTGCTCTCGCTCTGAGCTCGCGCTCTCTTTGGGTTTGGGGCCCCCGGGAATTTTTCCCCCCTTTTTCAGGGGGGTTTTTAAACCAAAATTTTTTAAAAGGGGTTTTTTTTGGGGAAAAACCCCCCGGTTTTTTGGAAAAGGGGGGAAAAAAAAAAAAAAAATTTTTAATTTTTTTTTTGGGGGGGGAAAAAAATTTTTTTAAAAAAAATTTTTTTTAAAAAAATTTTTTTCCCCCCCGGAAAAAAAAAAAATTTTTTTTTTTTTTTTTTCCCCCCCCCGGGGGCCCAAGGGGGGGGCCCCAAATTTCCCCAAAACATGAAAACCCTTTTCCCAAACCCAAATTTTTAAGGGCCTTTTAAAAAGGGGCCCAGGGTAAATGGGGGGGGCCCCCCCGGGGGGGGAAAAAAAAAAAAAAATTTTTTTTTAATTTTTGGGCCTTTCCAAACCCCAATTTTGGGAAGGCCCTTTTTTTTTTTTTGAACCCGGCCTTTTCCCCCGGATTTTTAAAAGCCCTTTTTTCCTTTCCCCCCCCCTTTGGGGCCCCCCGGAAAATTTTTTCCCCCCCCCCCCAAAAAAATTTGGGGAAAATTTTTTGGGGAAAAAAATTTTTTTTGGGTTGGGTTGGCCCAATTTGGCCCCAAGGAAAAAGGGGGTTTATTTGGGGGAAAATCCTTAAGGGTTTAAAAAGGGGTCCCTTTTAATTTAAAAAAATTTTTTTTTTTTGGGCGAAGGAAAAAAAAAAAAAAGGGGAAAAAAAGGGGGGGTTTTTTTTTTTGGCCCAAAAAACCCCCCCCGGGGGGGGGGGGGGGGGAAAAAAAAAAGTTTTTTGGGGGGCCCCTTTTTTGGGGGGCCCAAAAGGGAAACAAAAATTTCCGGGTGGGGGAAAAAAACCCCAAACCCCAAAAACCCCGCCTGGAAAGGCGGAAAAAAAACCCCAAAAACCCCCCAAAAAAACCAAAAAAATGGAAATTGGGAAAGGTTTTTGGCAAGGAAAACCCCGGGGGCCCCAAAGGTTTTTTTGGGGGCGAATTTGGAAAAAAAAAATGTTTGCCAAAAGGAAATTCCAAAAGGGAAAAAAATTTGGGGGGGGGGGAAAAAAGGGAAAATTTGGGAGGGGAAAGAAACCAAAAAAGGGAAACCCTTTTTGGGGGGGGTTTTTTTTTTGGGAAAAATTTTTTTTTTTGGGGGGGGGGCCCCCAATTTTGGGGGGGGAAAGGTACCCAACCGGGGGGAAATTTTTTTTTTGGGGACAAATTTTTTGGGGTTTGGGCCCGGGGGCCCCTTTGGGGGGGTTAAAAAGGGAAAGGGGGGGGGAAAAAGGGTTTTTGGGGGGGGCCCGGGGGGAAAAGGGGTTTGGTGGTTTTGGGGGGGGGAAAAGGTTTTTTTCCCAAAAGGGGGTTTTGGGAGGGGGGGGGAAAAGGGGGGGTGGGGAAAAAAAAATTTTTTTTTTGGGGGGGGGGAATTGGGAAGGGGGGGGAAAAAACCCCCAAAAAAAAAACCCCCCCCTTCCCCCGAGGGGGGGGCCCGGGGGGGGGGGTTCCCCCCCCCGGGGGAAGAAATTTTGAAAAAATGGGACCTCAAATGGTGCTCAGAATGCTCCATTTTTGAAAAAACTGCGCATTTTATTTCGTTTACAACGTGATGTGCGTTTACAACATGGGCGTTAAAAAAAATGTATTGTCAACCAGACCAAAAACTGGCAAAAACCAGCAACTTTAGGGTAAAGTGGGGCAATAAGCACACGGGGCAATAAGCAAGTACATTTGGCAATGATCATTTTTAAGAATGACTGTGAGCGTATTATCCGCATGTTACCAAATTTGTTGGTAACATCATGTGTGGAAGGTTTGTGCGAAGGTTTCTGCATGACTGAAAACAGGGTCCTGCCCACAGTTTGCCTTGTTAATAATGGCTTTTTGAAATTGCATTTTATTGACGTCAAAACACTCATATTTTCATTTTTATAGTTATCTCTGAAAATATGTGAAAACAATGTGTGACATGTTGACCAGTGATATCCTGAGCGACTTTGACCTCTACCATGCAAAAATTTTCCTTGGAATTTTAAATTTGCACCAAAAATAAATCTTCTGCAATGGGTTGAACTTGTCTTGTGTATCGGGGCAATAAGCAAAATTAAATTGGGGTAATAAGCACACACGAAGTTGGGGTAATAAGCACACACGAGGTTGGGGTATTTCTGAGGCAATGAAAAATGCTTCTGCTAACCCAAAGCGAAAAAGACAGTTTTAGATGCGGGATAGGTAGGTACTTGATCTCCAAAAGCAGGTAAAAATTGAGTCACCCTTTTTTTTTGTTACAAGGATTTTCACCCAGTTGAAACCGGGAACAATGAGGCCCATGATCAAGTTATCACCCAGTTGAAACCGGGAACAATGAGGCCCATGATCAAAGATGATCCCACTTTTTGAAATCTTGTTGATTGGTCGTGACATTTTTTTTTAATTTGAACATCTTTGTCAAACTTTTAATGTACCTAGGGTCGAAATTTTTTCTAGAAATCTAAAGGAATTTTGAAATCCAGCAATTAGCATCCACAAACATGCTCAACCAATATCTCGAATAAATGAATGCAAGTTGCTCTGCTTCAATGTGAGCTGCAGTGCAAACAAAGGTGGCTTTGCATTTCAGTGCATTCCAGCACTGATCAATGACAACAGATTGGTTCTGAAAATTCCACACCGTCCTCTTCAAGAATACTAATCAATGATCATGGTTTATTTTTTTTTCTTTTTTTTCAATCTCACTTTGTTGGTCGTTGATTTGTTTGGTCTTCATCCAAGAAAGAATGAAGGGAAGTGATTAAAATGGACTGTCTTAGTATCTTTGATCATTAGAAAATTGTGGACTTTAGTTTTTGGGACTGGAGATCTGCTATTCATGACCTCAGGAAGGTGGGAGCAGTGTTTTAAATCAGCGGCAAACTCAAAACTCAAAAATCAGCGGCAAGTTCAACAGGCACTTCAACAGTTTTTTCCCTCGTACTGTGAGAGATTGGAACGCACTTTTGCCTTCCTCCCCTTTTCTCCAATCCCTGCCCAGCTTTTCCCAGCCCGTTCTTGGGCAACAAACATGTCCTACGGGTGCAGTCCGACCTCATTGATTGCAACTCATCAGTGAATTTAATAAGCCCATTCTGTTGTTTTCTCTCTACCACTTCACACATGCTAGATTTTTTTTTCTTCTTTCTTTTTTTCTCATTCTCTGTATGAGTTAGCCTTGTTTTTAATGTTATTCGTGATTGTTTTTACTTCTGATGACGTTCAACTTAATTCGTTGAGATTTGTGAGAATAATAATAACTAGTGGGCCCTTCGGGCCCACTGGCCCGATTAGTACAAACACGACAAAACACTGAAGCCTTAGTTCAAAAAACTGGGATTACTCGGCGCAACACGAATGTGCCATCTATTTCACCACAACGCCCTGACAGACGGACAGGAACGTCCCTTGGAACGGGAACGCCCCCTGGTGAAAATGCACTTTTCAGTCCGAGTGGCGTTTCCGAAAATTCGAACTTGAAAACATTCGAGGTTGAATCAATGCGATCTGAAAAACCATCCGATCTTAAAAAAAAAAACTTAAACTTGTGTAAGGTTTTCGGGGTGTTCCCCAGGGCTTCTTTTCGCCCACATCAACCCATTCATACTTTGCGCCTTACTCTGGCGCCATTCATACCAATCATTCACCATACCCACACTGGTGTTCGGTACCCCTGTATGTGTCTGTGGCTTTATTATGTTTCTGTAACTTGCCGCCACTCTTGGACGGACTAAGTGTTCTTTTACGTGCACATGGTGAATTGCACACGGGACCACCTTCTTAAAGTCCCTTCCGAAGGACTAGAAGACTTGCCACTAAGTCTCCCTTTCTGTCACTGCAGCCAGAATGGCGCATGACCCAACCCACAAATTCCGACTGTGGCGGGAATCGAACCCACAACCTTCGGATTTGGAGTCAGACCAGCGAACCAACTGAGTCAGACCAGCGAACCAACCTAACCAACTGATCTGTCATACAAACTTTATCGTCTAATCGAATCGAACCTTCACGAAAAATTCAAAAGAAAAATACCCACCGCCTGCTTGATTTTCTTCTGGGCTTTGAAGGTTTTGCATCAAAGGCCAAAAAATCTCTCATGATTCGTTTTTCCTGCCGATTTTCTTGGCCAGATCCCGTGATGCCGATTTCCAGATCCCCCAAAAGTTGGACCTTTTGACAAATCCATGTTTTCCACACGCCAAACGTGGACTTTTGATTCGTATGGCTCTCTGGAGCTGATTGATTTTGACCTTGGCATGGATACATTAATTCCACTGCCACCATACACCAAAGCGGCAGCGTCAAGGGCGGCAGCCCCGTGGCGTTCCATGGCAGAGGTTTTGGACAGGGTTTTACACCCTTCCTGTTCTTTCTCACGGAAGAGCAGGCTCGGGCGAAGGTGCGGAAACGGCTGGGAAAACTTGCGAGCCGTCAGTTGGTCCCTGTTGTGCCCTGCTTGCTGTCGCAAAAAGTATTTGCATGAAGGCGTTCGAAAAAAAGCGATTGGGATGATGCAAAAAGAAAAATGTGAAAAGAACTGATGCCTGCCCGCATCGAAAAATGCAACAGGCTGGGACAGGGACAGGGTTCTATTGCGACCTTTTTTTCCAAAACACCAATGAACATTTTTCCAAAAAACCAATGAACCTTTTTTCCAAAAAACCGATTAACCTTCGGTAACAGTTCCAAAGTACTGACTACCGCCGCATCCCCGCCTCAGCCGCATCCTCCGCCACCTCCGCCTCAGCCGCCTCCTCCGCCTTGCCTCCTCATCCGCCTCAGCATCAGGGGCGCAAATCCCTCTTGAGATCAGGGGGGGGGTTAGTTGCCTCGGGGGCCCTTTTTTCACGGAAATAGGGGCCCATTTGATGAAGCCCGCCGCAGGCGCGCAACGGGGTCTGGGGCAGCGCCCCAGCGGGGATCCAAGGGGCAGAGCCCCTGGCAGGGGGTCTGGGGGACTGAGTCCCCCAGAAGCTGAAGAAATTTTGAAATTCGAGTTCATTTTGGGTCCAAAATTGATGTTTCTTTCAAATTTTTGGGACCCAAATGAGCCTTGAAATGATGGGCGCACTTTTATGGTTTTGCAAATTTGAGGCCCATTCGCAACAGGCCTGTACGAAAGCCTGAATTCCCAAATATGTGTGTGCAAGAGACGTTTTCTGAAATTTACGAAAGCAGAAGCAAAAACAAAAGCGATTGGCATGTCTCCAACAAAATAAGGTCATGAGGAGCAGTTAAATTGTAAAACAAAATTGTGAAACAAAGTCGGGGGCACGCTGGGTCTGGGGTGGATTTCTTGGCTCAAGTGGGATGCCAAGGGACAGAGCCTTGCAGAGTTGCAGAGCCAAGCAGGGTGTCTGGGAGTACCACAGAGGTGTGATAACCTTTAGGAATTTCAACATGCATTTTGGGCCGGATTTTGGCTGCCATTATGGACAGGGCTGGGTGGTCAGGCTCATACATATGGTATCATTAAAATTTGTACAAATAATGCTGCTTCTATTCTCCCATATGTAGATTCAGGCCATTGCAGGTGCTTTGGCTTTCATTTTTTTTTTCTTTTCCACTGGACAGACTTGTTTTTTGGAAATGAGGGTTTTTTCAGAGTGGCTGAAGGCCATGATCTGGATTGATTCCCTTGCTTTTTCGGTGCACAAGAGCGGTTTTTTTGGGTCGGCAGCAGGGGCGCTCTGTGGGGTTGGCAAGATGGCCCAACCTCCCATAATTTCACCAATTCAAATTGTTCGTAAAATGCGGTCAAATGATGACTTTACTTTTCACATTTTTGGAATGAGGCCGGTAGGTTGTAGACATTTATTTTTCTTTTCCATGCATTTAAATCTGCTGTGTATTTTTTTTTGTGTTTTTTTGGAAATGATCGAGGTTTTCTGAAAGCTGGAGCTGGATTGATTCCATTGCGGTCGAGGGGCCCCAGAGGGGATTAATTTGTGCTCGACGCATGGGCCCTTTCTGGGGATGGCAAGAGGGCTCAAATCTATCAGAATTCCATCAATAAAATTTATTCGTTATCATAGCATTACCTACCACGGCGTTACCATAGCAGGTGGTTGGCATTCGCTTTTACTTTCCCACAAGTATGTTGTGTTTTGCAGGTTTTAGGGCCCCAGAGGGGTTAATTAAGGGCTGAGGCAGGGGCCCTCTGTGGGGTTGGCAGAGGACCCAAATCCACAAGAATTCCATAAATAAATTTTTTTCGCTATCATAGCATTACCACAGCGTCATAGCAGGTGGTTGGCACTCACTTTTACTTTCCTTTTTTGTCTTGTGTTTTTTGAAGTTTTTTTGGATATGAGGTTTTTGTGTTGAAAACTGGAGCTGGATTGATTCCCTGGCGTTCTAAGGGCCCCAGAGGGGGAAAATAAGGGCTGAGGCAGGGGCCCTCTGTGGGGTTGGCAAAAGGGCCCCACCCCCTCCAGAATTCCACTCACCGAATTCTGGGGGGGTGCACCCCCCAACCCCCCCCGTGATTTGCGCCCATGCTCAGCATGGTCCGGCAAATCGGATGAGGCGGCTGAGGCGGAGAAATTGTTTTTTTTTGACCGTCATTTTTTTTTTTTTTTTTTTGTTTTTTTTGTTTTTTGTTTTTGTTTTTTTGTTTTTTTTTATTTTTTTTTTTTTCGTGTTTTCTTTCTTGTCATTCAACATTTCCAAATACACAACACATTTCCATGGCTTTCAATGTCTTTAAGATATACAGATCAAGAAAAAAAAAACAAAGAGTAAAAACAAAAAAAAATGGGTTGAGTCATTTATACGGGGGGGACACAATTGCACTGCAACAGGGAAACATTTTCAGAAAAAAGCTGTATCCTTAGCCGCGCAATTGTGTTCCCCCTTTGGCACCAGCATACGGCACAGGGTGTGCCTTAATTCTCTGGTGGGTGGGTAGTCGGTTGGGACAGGTTCGGCGCTTTGCATAGGTTTTGTTAAGTTGGGTTAGGTTCGGTTAGGTCGTTAGGTTAGGTTAGGCTAGGATACGGTAGGTTAGGTTTGGTTAGGTTAGGTTTGGTCAGGTTTGGGTTCTCTGCGCAGTGTACCTTTCGGGCCTACTTGAAACAACCTGGACCTCATCTAATCCAATCTGACCCAACCTGACCTGATCTCTCTGCGCGATCTCTCATTAAGCGACTAAACCCCATGATTTGCTCGGCCCGCAATTACAGATACAGAATAAGAAAAAATAATGCAGGCAGTATTGCAACGAAAATGCAAAAGAAACCCGTTTGAGGAGTACACAATTGCACGACAGAGAAAAAGCACACCCTGTACCGTCTGCAGGAGCCTAAGTGGGGACACTATTAAGAGTACAGTTTTTTTTTGAAAATGTTTCCCTGTTGCCGTGCAATTGTGTCCCCCCTTGTTAACGACAGAACCCAAAAAAATAAACAAATGAAACAAAACAAAGTCAAACAATGACGCCGCATCATGTTTGGCTCCGCCGCATCATTTATGAAGCGGAGGAAGCGGCGTTGGGCCGGAAGCGGAGGATGCGGAGGAGGCGAAGGACGCGGAGGATGCGGAGGAAGCGGTGGTAGTCAGACTTTGGAACTGTTACCAAAATAAAATGGCGATTAAAAAAAACAATTTCTCCGCCTCAGCCGCCTCATCCGATTTGCCGGACCATGCTGAGGCGGTTGAGGCGGATGAGGAGGCTGAGGCGGAGGAGGCGGATGAGACGGCTGAGGCGGAGGAGGCGGCTGAGGCGGGGATGAGGCGGTAGTCAGTACTTTGGAACTGTTACCGAACCTTCTTCCAGAAAACCAATGAACTTTGTTTCAAAAAACCAATGAACCTTTTTCCAAAATACCAACGAACCTTTCTCCAAAAAAAAACAATAAAACGTTTTTTTTCTTCAAAAAACCAATAAATCAATAAAACGTTTTTTTAAACCAATGAACATTCCAAAAAACGGGTTAAGTCATTATAGGGGGGACACAATTGCACGGCAAAAGGGAAACGTTTTAAAGAAAACAGCAGTACCCTTAGCCGTGCAATAGTGTCCCCCTTTGGCACCAGCATGCGGCACAGCGTGTGCCTTATTTCTCTGGAGGGTGGGTAGTCGGCTATAAGATAGGTTAATTAGGCGCTTTGGATTGGTTAGGTTAAGTCAGGTTGGTTCGGTTCGGTCGTTAGGTTAGGTTAGGTTAGGTTTGGTCAGGTTAGGGCAGGTTAGGTCAGATTGCATTGGATTGGGTCGAGGTTGTTTTTCGTGATGGTTCATTTGGTTGTTTTTAGTAAAGGCACACTGCACAGAGAACCCTAACCTGACCTAACCTGACCTCCTAACCTAACCTGACCTAACCTACTCTAACCAAACCTAACCTAACGACCTAACCGAACCTACCTTACCTATCCAAAGCGCCTAATTAACCAATCTCAACCGACTACCCACCCTCCAGAGAAATAAGGCACACCCTGTGCCGTATGCTGGTGCCAAAGGGGGGACACTATTGCACGGCTAAGGGTACTGCTGTTTTCTTTAAAATGTTTCCCTGTTGCCGTGCAATTGTGTCCCCCGTATAAATGACTTAACCCCAAAAAACCAACGAACCCTTTTCCAAAAAGCACCTTTTTCCAGAAAGCCAAATGAACATTTTGTCCAAAAACCAAAGAACATTTAAAAAAACAATTTGCCTCCATTCCATTGCGGAACCGAACTGCTTGAATTTTCAAAATTCCAAAAGTTTCCTGTCGGCCAGACAGGAAACTTTTCCAGAAGGTTTTCCCAGACGCCAACTGGTTCTTCTTCCGTTGGATTCCAGCAGGCAGTGTTGCCAGATCGCGGGTTTTCCCGCGAAATTCCGCTGGTTTTTGAGCTTCCCCGCGGGAAAATTATGGGTTTCGCGGGTTGCGGTTTTTTCGCGGGTTCGGCTCCGCAGTTCGCGGTTTTTCCGCTTGTTTTTCCACTTGTTTTTCAGGAAGATTTTTTTTGTTCTTGGTTTCTGGTTTTTGCCAGTTTTTGGTGGATTTTTCGACTTTTTCTTGTTTTGGAACAGATTCATTTTCGAGTGAAAATTCGATTCATCCATTGACTGTCATGAGCTGATTTGGATTCATGACAAATTCTTTTCATTCATTCATGATTCACAAGTCGCATATTTGTCTGACGGCAATTTTCGCTTGTTTTTGAGCTTTCCGCGGGAAAATTTTGGGAATCGCGGGTTGCGGTTTTTTGCTTGTTCGGCTCCGCAGTTCGCGGTTTTCCGGTTGTTTTTCCGGCAGAAATTTTTTGTTTTTGATGTTTTTTTTAACTATGTTGGGGGCCACAGGCAGTAAAAGCCATTGGACGTGGTAATCCCCGGTCAGACATGCATCATTTTTTTGCCTCGGCAATTGCCACAACAACAATCAAGTCGTCGTGTTCTTTCACCGAGGCAGCATGTATCTTTTTGTGTTTAGATGAGGCGCCGTCGCGATCGTCAATAAAAGAGAAAACATGGTTTCAAGTGCAAACCATCGGTGCAGAGAGATTGCGGTACAGTTTTAGAAACCCATGGTGGGTATTGTCAAGAAATGTGGCCAGAAAAATAAAAATGGGAGAACACGAACCAGGTCAGGTGACGTGAAGATTCCAGCATGGTATTGTCCAGATGGTGACAGTTCGACAACATGGCTCGGATGAATAGACAACACAACAACAAGAAATCAATTTGGTCACAAATATATCAATTTCGGTAGGTAGGATACCTCAATTTTTAGTGCATGAAAACATGGAAAAAAAAGGAAAAGGCACAATTAGCATTTATCTCCAAGGAAGCGAAATGGGGGCATGATCAAAGAAACCTATATACCTCCTAGGCCTGACTACTTCCTTTTACCTACCTACTGGGGCGAAAAACTGAGTTTAGGCTTTATGACAGATAAAAAACTGGCCTCTGATAGGTTTAGCATGTCATGAGAAATGCCAAGTTTGTTCCAGAGAAACACGTAGTTGTTTAGGAAGGAAAACCTAGAGACATTTTTGGAAAGGGAAGGTGGGATAAATGAAACGAGGTCACTGGCCCTCGTCGACCCTGTGTTTTTGACCAGGGTGCAACAGCATCCTGCCCATCCTCCCATTTTTGATCAATGGATGTCTGGTTTTTGGTGGAGTTTTTGTTTTTTCTTATTTTGGAACAAAGTTGCCTGTTTTGCGAGATTCATTCGTTGTGCGCA
>JASGXE010010627.1:0-14580 GCA_030068105.1 Sinentomon sp. SZTP_YWyxl | reverse complement strand
GTTGAATTGGCTCTATTGAGTTGAGTGCATGAAATTGTGGGATTTTGAACGCAAATTTGTGGGTTCTCTGCGAAAAGTTTGGCAATAGGTGCAGTACGTTGCAAAAAACCTGTTAGATATACAGGGGGAATGGGAGATGATGATTTCCATTTGCAAAATACTTCTTACACATATTGGCTTAGATGGGACAACCAGCGAACAAGAATCACTACGTCTCCATATGTGTGTAACAATGATTTTGCAAATGGAAATCATCATATCCCATTCCCCCCGTATATGTTACAGGTTTTTTGCAACGTCCTGTACAGCATCGAGAAAATTAATAGAACCACACACACACCGTTTTAATGCAATTGTGTCAGCATGTATTGTCTTCGATACTTCCTTCTTGCTGCCTCGTAACGACCGCCATAGAAAAAAGTGCCGGATTTCTTCAACGTTGTTGACATCTGTTTCAACAATATTGCTTCAACAATGTTATCACAAATTAAAAAAAATACATTTGCTTTTTGTATTGCAGAATAAAATGTTTCATAACTGCCAAAATTGCATTGAAATTGCATGCATGATTCTATCACTTTCCCGGTCCTGGCAAGGATTTTTTCTCTTTCGGCCCGCGGCCCCGCGCTGCCCCCCGCTGTACACGGCTCTCAGGCAAGAAGTGAGGTGTGAAATCGCAGGGAACAGAGAGAAATGTTGATATTTGCCCAAGAAAATATTCCCCTATTTATGTTTTTTACAAAACAATTCAGGATTGTTCTTCAACAAGAACTCAGATTCGTGTGACTACAGCAGGAACGTTGTGTGTCGGGTTCCAACGGCCTCGGCATCGGCTGGTTCCACGCCGAAGAGCAGTTCTGCTTCGACTGCAACGGTATGTGTTCACATTTCTTCAACCCACACCAGGCACAGCTGTTCACCATCCCCTTGCTACATCGCGCCAGAAGGTACAGTCAGAGAAACAATAATGAATCCCTTAATAGAAGTACCTGCATTGGATCATGGGAGTAATTATGTTTCTGTGGCTGTGTGTATTATATCATGGATGTGCCGTGATCTGGCTATATGGTTGCAGGCATTCTCAGTCAGGGGGATGTGCACAATCATCCACACTGGATCATTCTCAGTCAGGGGGATGTGCACAATCATCCACACTGGATCATTCTCAGTCAGGGGGATGTGCACAATCATCCACACTGGATCATTCTCAGTCAGGGGGATGTGCACAATCATCCACACTGGATCATTCTCAGTCAGGGGGATGTGCACAATCATCCACACTGGATCATTCTCAGTCAGGGGGATGTGCACAATCATCCACACTGGATCATTCTCAGTCAGGGGGATGTGCACAATCATCCACACTGGATCATTCTCAGTCAGGGGGATGTGCACAATCATCCACACTGGATCATTCCCATGATCCAGTGTGGGTACTTCTAAAACCAAATTAACTCTCAAATTGGCCACTCTGAATCTTGCTACAAACATCTTGGCGTTAAACTACACGAATTAGAGAGAGAAATATGTCCTACTTCATCTTGAATTTGCTTCCAGAGTTTGGGACCATTTTTGGTGTCCCACATCAATGCCCTTTTGAGTGAGTACAGCGTTGCGCTGCGACGTTTATTGTTAACAATTTACACAGAACAGCCAATATCTCGCAAATGCTTCTTGACCTTGGGTTAGATCCTCTTTACCAATGAAGGGAAAAAGACTGGCATCGCTATCGAAAATATTTCAAGGAAGAGTGTTCTTTGAGATTTCGAAAGTTTTGATGACGAATTTTCAAACCCGACGTGCACCTCACAACGTCAAATTTCAGTCACAGTTTCAAGAATCTCAAGACTAATTTTTCCAGAACACTTCATGATAGGAATTATTTGCCCATCTACTCTTCACTCTTTTACAAGGCTGCAGAAACAATGGTAACTCACCAGAGCAGATGCAGTTACTCGTATTCCTAGTTGTCTTTCCCCCTCTATAGAAAAGCTGTTCTTCATTTCTTTTTTGCTGTCATATGTTATTTTTTTTGCTGTCCCCTCTGACTCTGTAACCGCAGACAACGCACAAGCCACCTCCAAAGACAACCGCATCCACCACCACTCCAACGCCTCCGATTGTTGAAGAAGAGGAAGAATATGAAGACGATGTTGAATATGATGACGAACCTCAAGACCCAGCAACACTTCAACAGCTTGTCAGTCTGTTGAAAAAGTTTGGTAAGTGCTTGGAGAAGTTGTATTGAAACAGTGGCTTTCTTGGTATGGTGAATATTGTCTAAAACGCCGCGGCGTACCGGTTCGCAATAGGCGTACCGGTTCGCAATAGGCGTACCGGTAGTACGTGAGTTGGTTTGTTTGAAGGCACGTTTCTATTTGAAGAGCAACTTGCTCATTTTAGAGAAGAAGAAAGAATCTGTAGAGGAAGGAGGTGATGAGAAAACTAGAAGAATGATAAATTGCCTTTGATGAATGAATGAACAGTTGCAGCAGTCTGCAGATGGTTGAAAGAGGATCCTGATCCACTGCCAATCGGAGCACCAGCGGAAGCAGATGCCACTGAAGATGCAAAGTTTTGAACTACCGAAGAAGAAGAAGAATTATTACCCTGAAGAAAGTGGTTCGTAGTGAGCTGAGGCCCTGAACTTGGCGAACTGTTGTTTGGAGTTTGGTGAGGTGAAGTTGGAACAGAAAAAGAAAAAAAGAAAAATGCAATGTAATTTGAGAAGAAAAGGCGGAGTATCACTGGCCAAGCAATAACTCACCGACTTAAATTTGTTGGTTATCAAATAAAATACATTATCCTACCTGCTGACATTCTTCAGTGTATTTTTGATACAATTTGGAGTAATTTTCATTCCCGAAATGGATTGAAATAATGAAATAATGAGTGATGTCAAAAATACCCCATGCGAATCGGCTATTGACCGGTACGCCTAACCAAACTTGAAACTTCAAGTATCATTGGCTTGTCACTCAGAGGAGCAGCATAAAAGCATCGCTGTTCTTAGCAACAGGTTTTGTAAGGAGGTGCATTCTGTAGCCTTGCCATATTTTTTATTTGACTTTGTTGACTTGATTCAATTCAAAAATATTTGTATTTTGTCATTCAAAAATAATTGTACATTATAATTGTTTTTTTCACTTGCTTATTGTATGATAACGCGGCAACCCATCAAATACAACTGATTGATTGATTTGAAATTGGATGCCGGATAGCTTGTTTTCGAAACCTACCGAAATCGCAGGTTGCACTGACGTCATTTTTTATGCAGACGTTCTGAAAGCACATTTGATCAAAGGCAAACTCGAAAGCGAATTTTGGCAGCTGCATCGGTGGTCTAGTGGTCAAGGCACTGGACTACTAATCCGACGCATGGGGATCGATTCCTGCAGGGACCGATTTTTTTTTTAGATTTTCCTGGCTGGGGGACTTTTTACATTTTTGCGGTTGAAGTACACAAGGCGGTAGGCGGAAACCAAGAGCAGGTCAAGGTAGGTTTGGAAAGGTTAGGTCAGGTTGAAATAGCTTTAAATTTTTTCGTCAGTAGTGTGTAAATGTGGTTTTTGTTGCAATGACGTCAGTGCAACATGCGATTTCGGTAGGTTTCGAAAATACGCTGCCGGATATGGGTTTCGTCTATTAGAGAAACGGACTTTCATGGGTGCATGGTTGGACGCACGATGACGTTGCAGCTGGTTTAAGCATTCTTTTAAAAGGCGTCAAAATCGAAAACGTTTCAGGTGGAGTTGATAAGCTGGAAAAGTACCTGAACGGCGATCAGAACAGCAAGGAGGAACCTGAGAAGACCTCGGCCAACGAGCAAGCTCCGTCCCGAGTGCCAATAACTTCATCTGATGTCAACAGACTTAGCAAGCTGCTACCGAAGCTCAGCTCTACGGCTGCATCGGCATCCGAAAGAACAACTCACCGGTTCGTTTAGAGTAGCTCGTTTATGGTTTGACATTAGCTGGTTTGGCAGCCTGGAATGCGTATAATTTCTGTTGTGAAAACTAAATTTCTCTGTGTAATGCTTATTCCTTTTCCATTGTTGCAAATGACGCATCCATCCGCCGAATGCGCGTCAGAATGGACAGATTTTTCGCATAAAACTTTTTTACATCGTCTGTCCAAAACAGATTGTCACTTGCAACAATGTGCAAAGGAGAATATTGTAGCATTGACCAATGACATTGTTGCAGCTGCAAATCTGTTTTGGACAGGCGATCTGAAATAGCCTGATACAAAAAAATTTATCCATTCTGAAGTGATGGCTTTAGAGGTGTTTAGATGGAGATGAATGTTAGTGCAAGAATGTGTTTGCCCGTCTTATTTGCCTCTTTCAAGTCCTCGGAAATGTCGGGGAGTGGGGAAGCATGCTAAAGCTACTTGACTTGCCGTCATTTTATTCCTATAGAGACCATGTTTACAAGCTTCGGCATTGGGGTTTCAAAAAGGATATCGGCAAGTTCTCATTCCTTGGCGGGACCATTAAAGAATGGAATTCTTTGCCTGCGGAAACATTTCATCTTCCCCTGAGCATCCCTATTCTGCAGAGACGGCTAGGAAATTCCTCCAACGGGGTGGTGGATGTTTAGTTATATGTTGTTCGGTACATTTCCGCCATCTTCTTTTGGTAGGACAATCACTGTTTGATCATTTGATTCATTCCTATGTTCTGTTCGTATTGCTTTTCTGCCACCGAAGTGTATTTCTTTGTTTCTGCGTTTTCTTTATGTTTATTCGTGTTGTGTCTGCACATGTATTGATAGGAGGAAACTCCAAGATTTGATTTGATTTTGATTTAAAAAAACCGGGCATTTTAGTACCAGATTCCCTCTGTCGATCATGCCACTCCATTTGGACCGCCGCTTTGTTATTTGTCTGGTGACGATGCAATGGATGCTAATGATACTGTTTTTGTAGGATTCTCAGGACACAGATTGACAGCAGTTATTTCAGATTGATTCACAATTATTACCTTTCAACATAAGTCCGAAAGTTATTGAAAGTTAGCTACCATATCTTGGAAAATACGGGTGGAATGGGGGATCATAATTTAGTTCAATATTTATATTTAGTTTTCTCATATTTTATTTTTTAACGAGGTGCCATATTGAAGTACTTCTGCGACATGTTTTGACTTCGGCTGACGGCGCTAGTCAGTTCAGCAAGCTCAATTATTGTTACGAACGAACGAGCGACAGTACTTCTCTTTATTGGGTAACAGTTCGGAATACCTGCCGACGTTAAACTGAACGAGTTATCATCATTGCTCTCTGACATACTGAAAGCTAACAAAACCAAACCTAACCTAACCTAACCCAACCTTACCTATCCCAACACACATATCATAACCTATCCTACCGTACCTACCTCTTCCTGATATTCTTATCCATTTTGACTACTTGAGCGTGTGTGAAAACTCGTCCAGTTCAGCTTTTTTCAGATGTCGGCAGGTATTCCGAACTGCAACCCTTTATTGTAGTCTGTGGTTGAACGATTCGATCCGTTGTGCGAACAGACTGGCAGGCCGATTAATTCTTCAATCAAGTAACACTTGTTGTACCGTATTTTCCATTCCAGATACGTGTCCATTCAGAGAAACAGGCCCGTTCCTCCGCACGCATTCCTGGACGAGACTGCCGACCAGGATGATGATGAGGACGGAACATCTGCAGGTGCGAAGGACGAAGGAGCTGGATCAGGCGAAGGACGACCATCCTCGAAGTCAAGGGACGCACCGCAATACGTTTCAATCCAGAGAAGCAGGTAGAGAGTCGCCTTTATTGTCACCTATTCTCAACCTCATTCTCAACCTCTTTCTCAACCTCATTCTCAACCTCTTTCTCAACCTCTTTCTCAACCTCTTTCTCAACCTCATTCTCAACCTCTTTCTCAACCTCATTCTCAACCTCTTTCTCAACCTCTTTCTCAACCTCATTCTCAACCTCATTCTCCTCAACCTCATTCTTAACAGGAAACCTTCAAAAGTTAAAATTCTTTAAATTTTTTGAAAAAAATTTTGGAATTTTTCTGGATTTTACCAGCACATGGGGTCGATTGCACAGTTCCGACTTTGCCCGAGGGCTTGGGCTGAAGTCGAAGTTGGCCCTGGGCTAAGCGAAAAGCGTTTGCACAGCTTCGGGCTAAGTTAGTCCTCGTGCTAAAGTTAGCCCTCGGACTTTCACTGGCCCTGTGCTAAATTGAGGATTGCACAGCCTCGTGCCAACTTAGCACAGGGCTTAAACCTAGTGCTAAGTCCGTGAAAATGGTCAGTGGTGTTTCCCCAATGCAGGATGAGATTCGGATTTTTTTTCGCCCACTATTCAGTTCGATGTACACTTATTTCTTTCCAGTATCTTCTCTCTTTCTCGCTCCATTATCTTCTCTCTCTCTTTCTCTCTGTCTGTATTTTCTGCTCTCTCTCTCCTGCGCTATCTTATCCTGCTCTGTTTATCTCTCTCTCTCTCTCTCTCTCTCTCTCTCTCCTCTCTCTCTCTCTCACTCTCTCTCTCATCTCTCTCTCTCGCGCTCTCTCTCTCTCTCTCTCTCTCTCTCTCTCTCTCCTTTTCCTTGGAACAGGAAAAGCTAATTTAATCTGCATACCTTGCATTCAGTCACAAGTTTGTCACCTTTGGATGGAAAAACGAAACGTATAATTGCTTGTGATAATTACTCCTCATTCCACGTCAAGATATGAGTTAAGAATGCTCCCAAGTGTGCTCAGAGTGAATTCAGAATTCTTTCAACAATGAAAACTCGGTCGAAAACTTCATTCTCGGCATACAAAGTAAAGTTCTTCTGTGTATTTAAATGGAAGAGTATGAAGCATTCTCAGCTCATATATTCAAGTGGAATGAGCTGCAGCCATCAGTAGTTCCTTATATAAAGCCTCACCTTTCAGCCAATTGCCGAAAGAGCGACCTCAGCATTCCAAATACCACAATCGTCTAATGAACGCTCGATTTTGTGTTCGTCAGTCGTTCAAACCTCACTGACATTCATTCTTCTCTTTGCTCTCGTCTCTCTCCCTCTCTCCTGCAGACCATCCACCACCAGCACCACCGAAGGTCCTCAACAGCTCTCCGAACGGGAAGACAAGCCGGAGCAGAGTTACGTCTCTCTGAATCGAGGCAGGCCTGCCATCCTGGACCTCCCTGACGATGATGATGATGAAGAACAGCAGGGGACCCCTGAAGGGGGTGGATCTGGCGCACCGGCAGTCGGACCTGTCTACGTTTCACCCCCCACCACGACGGAGTCTACAACGACCACCCCCACTACTACAGGAGCGCCAAGGTATGATTTAAGTTGCCACTTTTCCTGACATTTCTTCGGCGATTTCAGTTGGCCTTTTCCCCAGTTCTACAAAAAGCTGCTATAGAGGTGAGAGATCCTTCAGAGACACCCTATAGAGCTTTCTACTGATTATGGTGCACATTTTAAAAGCATGGTCATTCCTGGAGTAGTACGATGGCACTTTAGTAACGTAATGAAGCAAGTCACTCGAGCCACCTACATTGTCCACAATTTGGAATGGAGCCAAAAGTTTGGCAATATTTCTTCTGACTGCAAGCGGCTACCATATCCAAGTGTGTTTATCATGCTGGAAACACTACTGGTCGTGCGAAAGTTTCCCATGCCGAACCTTGCAAATGTTTGCTGGTTTTTGACCCTGGAAACGAAACTGTATTTTCAACAGCTCTAACCAATTTCCAGTTTGCCTACTTTTTGTTTTGACATGGAATGAAGCGATCATCTGTCTAATTTATTTCTGTTGAATATTTCAATCAGGGCAATCGTGATTCGACGAAAAGGTCTCCGCCAACCAATTCGCGAGCGATCTTCATCGCGGGCGACACCAAAGGCAGAGAAGTCCACAGAGAGTTCATCGGAGGATCCCTCAGGAGCGACGGTCGCCGAGTCAGGCGTGTCGACATCAACAACGGCAACGACGGGAAAACCGGACGGTCGCGAAAAAGTTCGTCTACTGCTGAAGAAGAAGTCCGAATCCCAGTCGAAGAAGGATTCTTCGGGAGAGGTTGGTGACGCGGCGAACGCCACTAGAGTTGGGTCCCTGAACGCCACTGGGGTGTCTACCCTTTCAGGTGAGACGTCAATAATTGAGAACAGCACGCAGTCCGACTCAAAAGGCAACAGAACTCTCTCATCAGACGTCAAAGCCAAGAACGAGACAGGCGACACAAGGTCATCGCCGAACCCATACAGGGTCGTGAACATCGTAAACTACAGACGTGCAACCACGTACTCCCCCCTGGTTATCACCACCCCAAGTACGACGGCAACCACAACACGGTCTCGGACTGTGCGGCCACTTTATCAGCGCACAAGACGCCCAATCTCAACGATTAAAATTCCAGGGCCCAGACTAAACGAGACGGCTGCTTCGGAGAGCAGCCTACGGACAGACATATCAACCTCAACTAGTAAGACGCAGCAGGTGGAGAGGGTCCACTTTGAGGTGAGTATAGCAAGCCCCAGAGAGAGGTGGAGAGGCCCTCTAATAACGCCCGCTGTCGAAATTAAGAGCATTGCGCCTATAATCAGCCAACAGGTTGCAAGGAGCACCACCCCTACCCCATTGACAACCATCCCCACCCGACCGACGACGGCATCTGATTGGCGCGTCTCAACAATTCAGGAAGTGGTGACCGTCAACAACAGCATCGATCTGGATGAGAGCAGCGCAACTTTGAAGCCTTTCAATTTGAGAGATGACGCTCTGAGTAAGAATCCCTTGGACTCCAGCGCTACTCTGGATGATGTCGTCGCCAACATATTCAACGAGACATCGAGCAGGTACCTCGGTTCGTCGAAGCGGGACAAGGATGTCGTGACCACAACCACAACGGAGGCCGAGGAAACCACAACCGACCCTTCCACAACGGGAGCAACCACGCTGGAAATTACCACATCCCGAACCAGCATCATTGATATTTTGAGAGGCCGAAACAGATTGAAATCTACGCTGTCAGGGCGGAGGACCACCCCCACTCCGTCAACCACACCCACAACCACAACCCCCAGAACGACCACAATTGAGTACACTCTGACCACCGTTTCTGAGAGTCCCTCCGAGACATCTTCCCAAAATGGCTCAATGACGTCACCAAACGTGACCGTTCGCGAGACGATCGACGTCTCCGTGTCTGTCATGACGAAAGTCAACAACAGTCGTTACCCAGAAGAGATTCTCCACACCAAATCAAGCCTATTTGGCACAAGACCCACCCCGGTCAGTCCAAAGAGCGTGGCCCCTGATTCCGAGGTGCCTTCAGGGCCCTCAGCGGTCACGTCAGCCTACGTCGGTGAAGGAAGGAGGTATGAAGGCGTTGCCGGTACGAACGCCTCCTACGATCCCAGTCTCGGACTGAGCAAATTCTTTGAGAATTCGCTCAAGCAGCGGACCACGAAGTCGCCGTGGACGCGCGTGACCGTCGGTACCACGACCCGTAAGCCGACCTACGAGGTGATCCACCTTGACCACGATGAGGAGGCCAACGATAATGATATCAGGCGGGATTTCGGCTCAAGCCCCAGGCCGTTCATCATCACCGCCTACAATCCTGCCACCAGGAATCGACAGGCCTCGATTGGCAATTTACGAACTATGACCAGCAGTGCTCCAGGGTCCGACGAGGGTAGTATCGCGATGCCGTTGATGCTCATGTGGGTGGCAATTTTGGCGTTTGGGAGCCTGTGATTCCAGGCGGGCTAATCGCTTTTGGAAATTCCCAAAAAGACTGATCTCGAATGAACAAGCTCAAACTGTCTGCGGGAAGGGAAAGGGTGAAGCAAAAATACTGCATATGAAATTAACAACTTCATATAAAATTCAAAACCAAAATCCATAAAAGGGAAGGTATAATGAGAGGTGCAACTGCGGTAACATAAGTGAGATTCTCATCCAAAGGAAAACACCTAAAATGAAGTACGAATCATTGTTAGTTGGCAGCCCTCGCATGAAATTCAAACATTTCAGACGTTTTTGAAATGTCCAATTTTAATTGATTTAGAAATTAAAGAATCAAACAGCAAGGCGATGATCGAATCACGTTCCGTTTTGCGATTTGCAAAACCTGATTTTGGCTCAACTACATTTTCTTTTGTCAAGCCGAACGACATCGAGACCTTCTCATATAACACCTCTTTGAACCCCTTGCAGACTGTAAGAAACATTGAAAAGTGTGGGCCCATTTTTCGAGCACCCTCGACAGCGCACGTTTGCGACACTTGAAATATTTGTCGTCTCAGCAGATATCTTTGACACAATATGAAAAATGGTCACATCGCACTTTTGGATTGGGATTTGATTTCTTCTAAAAGTAGAAAAATTTGGGGTGATCCTAAAAGATCGGGTAGTATTTCACAGCCATGTGTAAACTTGAATTGGCATTGTTCCTTGCACGAAGAAATTAAAGAAAATTTAGTGAAAATCTTTCAAAACAATTAGAGAACGTCTTGGGTAATGCTGGAAAAGATGTGTGCATTTCGGTGATCGAAGCACTTTTGCTTCAGGCAAAACAGGCAAAGAAATAATTGCTCATTCCACAAATTATTTCCTAAAGCGATTTGCAGCCCAACATTTATCGACTCTTGCCGATTTGACGACACTTCTTGCGACAATTGAAGCAATTGCTCTCGGGAGGCTATGATTCAATCTTGGATAGCTACAGTTACATAACAAATTCAGATACACGTGAGACGTATCACGTCTCTTTGGCGGTCCATCCAACGGTGATGACGGTCTGACCTCATGTCAGCTCTCTCCCTGCTGCTACAAGGAGACTCTTCATTGTTACGGGGTAGAAAAGAGGCTATAGATGGAACAACACGTTTATGGAGGTGGAGATTGACAAGATAGCAAGATGAACCTGACCTTATTGCGATTGCATCCAACGCAGTCCTCTTCGGTGGCAAAGTATGCCACTAGCATGCATATAGATACAACGACCAAGAATTGGGATGCTCAGGAATTGCAGGGATCTAACTACCAACACGTATCACCAGCAGATTTTCTAGCGGAAAAAGAGGCAAAGTTTTCTCCACCAAGAAGAATCTTGAAGGAAATTCATATCTCGACGAGGGTTGTCTTTTCATCCAAAGAAGAAGAGTGTACACTCCACTATGGGAGTGGAAATTCAATCAACGCCCTGAAAGCAGAGAGGCTCCTGTATCCAACCGGGGCTCTCAACTGAGGCTATCTCTCTTACAATTCGCTTTTGCATGAATTTTGTTCTCATTTCAATTTTAATTCTAATTTTAATGATAGAATTCGGAAATACCTAGATCATTACGCAGCTGTTGAACTTATCTTCTAAAACATTCTTGCAGAGATTTGAAGCAAACAGTGAGTTTGTCCCGATGCTAATAGAGATAAGATTTGTTGCCAGGAAGAATTAATCTTCTAGAACTAGCCGTGGTGCTGGAAGATTAATTCATCTTGCAGCAGTATGCCACGACGAGAAGTTAGTGCAGAGAATGGTCATATCGTTTGGAGATTTTTTAGTCCGTTCACACATTGCATTTTTGGCTACAATGAATGAAGGAATCAGTAAGGGAAAGGTTGCGTGTTTTCCCTCACGAGTACAAAAGCAATTCTAAAGTTCTTATTAAATCAAAAATTCAAAAGTATAATGCAGCGAAACATTGGCACTTACAAACGACCTGCCAAATGATTGCAGCAGGTTACAATTACGCCGTTTATCCAAGCTCAGTTTCCTGCACCAGCACTTGCAACTTGCAGAGCGACTTACTTGCATCAATGGCAGACTTCATAAAGCAAGCCAAAGGTTTCTTTCCGAAGTTGTTGCGACCTGCAACAAGTTGTAGCAGTGATGTCCTTCAACTTGCAGATCGCTAAAATGTCAATAACATTCAAATGTCAGATTCACTCTAAAAGCCACTGAACTTTAAGCACTTATTGGTTCGAACTGAATGCTGTGATTCTTGTAATTCTTGTGACGCTTGTGAAGGAGAATTTTCCAAGAACAGAGGCTGCAGGCTGAACAGAGGCTGCAGGCTGAACAGAGGCTGCAGGCTGAACAGAGGCTGCAGGCTGAACAGAGGCTGCAACTTTGCCACAATTTTCTTGCCTTATATCCATGCTCATCCATACATTCCTTTAGGATATTACGATGCGTTTTATTTTATTTTATCATCCGAACGTATTTTTAGCAACTTTTAGGTCCAGGTATCTGGTAATGGAGTTCAAACTACACTTGTTAACGGTGCAAAATTTTCTTCCGTGGTTTAAACATGTGTATTTTTTGGATTGTTATCTTGCTGACTTAGATTTTTCATTGCCACTAATCGTGTTGCACTTGCCACCAATCACACTTCTCTTGCCACCAACTTAGATGATATCGTTTCCAACCAAGAAACTCTTAGCAGCAATGAGGTTGCTGGTCCTGATCATTAAAATAAACCGCGAAATATGTTGTTTTGATAAAACACGTCCAAACACGAATGTTTCACGTGGTACGTGATTTTTTGACCAACATGTACGTCTTTCCAAACAAAATGTTTTCTTAAGCTGAGTCAGAACGGTATCTTTTTGTCGGGCTACTTTGTTGCCATAGTCTGTCCAATAAAAATGTGCGTTTTTCAATAAACTGCTTTGAAATTATGTTTCCAGCAGTGGGCCAACTGTTGCCAGTGTGACAATCGTATATCCGCAAATTTACGGTGGACAAACTATGTGGTCGTTTTCAGCAAGAAAAAACCTTGAATGTTCCCAGCCGTGGGCCAAAAATGTTGTCACTGTTACAATTGCAAATCTACGGCGGACAAACTTTGTGGTGACAAACGTGCCGGACAAATATGTCAGGTACCGTTTTGACGCGGCTTTAGAGGCTATTGTGGAGGTCATCAAAGGAGTCGATCCAAGATCAATTCTATTGTTTGCTCATTTTCTTGGAGTTTATGCTTTCATCATCAAATGTTATGTATAAAATTAGATAATTTTATAATAAAAGATGAAAATGTCCTTTTTTGTGTGTTTGTTTGTTGTTCTTCAAAGACATTGTGTATAAGTGCGATTGTTACAGAGAGCCACTTCACCATGGAATAATCCATCCTAAAACAGCGATTTTGCCGGCAGGTAAGACAGTGTTGATGTCTTTCTGAGTTGCTACTCGCTTGCTTTTCTCTTGAGCGAAACTGAGCCCAATTCGGACTGCGATCACCTGACCTTTGACCCAATCCAATCAGTGTTTCGTCCGAGAAACTTGAGACCAGTGGCTTGCTTGTTCTTCTCAGCGTAAGTCTGCCTAAGTCTTGTCTTAGCCTGCCTAAGTCTGCATAATTCTCGATAAGTGCATAAGTCTGCATAACTCTGCTTCAAAAACTCGGTTTGACGTGTCCAAAATACCAACTGAATTTGGGGGTACACATCACCTAATGCAAGTGTCCAGTCTCGACATAAACAATTTTTATATCTCTGTTTTCTCATAGAAAAAACGTAAAGAGAAGAATTTTTCTACTCCTGAAACTGGACATTTTTTTCTGCAGAACAGATTCTTTTCTGAAAAATTAGAAAATTGCCACTTTCACTTATTCGCACACTGTGTTAAAGGTATCTAATATTCTCGGGACTGTACCTCGGATGATGTGATATTTGGGGTTGCCTGCGAATTCGCCCAACGGCGACATATTTGCGTGACTTGAAAGTAAGATGAAACTCAAACAGCCATGCTAGCCGTTGGTCGAACACCCATGCTACTAACCTAGCTAGCGGAGAAGAAAATCGCGATTAAAATTTACTAGGTTTCTCGAGTTATACAACGGATATTCCATTTACGCGTTTTAGTCGCCGGCTGTTAGCCGGCGCAGCCGGCTAGTTAAAATTTCCGGGTATGACAAATTTCTGCCGGACGCGTGATCATCAAATCGGCGACAACAGAAGCCGATGGCATCGTCGCACTTAAGGAATGAACTTTTTGCCTCGAGATCTTTTTGTACCTGTTTGAGAGCTGAGGTGAAAATTCGAAAGACGCTCTGGTTCTCGGCACCATTTTAGTTGCACCCCGATACATTGCTGGTATTTTAGAGATTGGACTCTAGTCTAATTATTGGTGGCGTTATGGAGATTGGGTATTCGCGATGGCGGCTGCGTGCCGAAACAATTTGTTTCTTGTGAAGTTTGTGATCCTAAATGATTTTCCATTGGCTCTGTTGTAAAAATTCTTCTTGTGGATTGGATAGCGTGAAATTCCATTGACTTGCTTCTGCTTGAACGTAGCTTCTGGCATTTTCTGCATGAAAACAGCAACTTTAGACTTTTTACTTTTTATGGTTTAATGGCATTTGCAAGAGGCCATTTCAGGAGGCAGAGGGCGACTGTCAGAAAATAGCTTAAGGAGGTATATGGTTTTCTGGCCTGTGACTGAGGCTACGAGTACAGAGAAAAGATCAATGCTGTGCGGATACCAGGTTTTGCTTCCTTTTCCCATAGCCTTTGAAGCATAAACTTCATGAGTCCATTTTTGTTTGTCCTTTACCTGACGGCAAGCAAATGGGACTTGCACACCTTTGGGATCAACTGACGCTTCT
>JASGXE010010626.1:0-15115 GCA_030068105.1 Sinentomon sp. SZTP_YWyxl | reverse complement strand
GCGAACAGAGGAAAAGTGTGATATTACTGCACGATGTTCGCAAGGAGGCACCTGATGTGTCGCTGCAGGCGAACAGAGGAAAAGTGTGATATTACTGCACGATGTTCGCAGGAGGCACCTGATGTGTCGCGCAGGCGAACAGAGGAAAAGTGTGATATTACTGCACGATGTTCGCAAGGAGGCACCTGATGTGACGCTGCAGGCGAACAGAGGAAAAGTGTGATATAACTGCACGATGTTCGCAAGGAAGCAACTGATGTGTCGCTGCAGGCGAACAGAGGAAAAGTGTGATATAACTGCACGATGTTCGCAAGGAGCAACTGATGTGTCGCTGCAGGCGAACAGAGGAAAAGTGTGATATTACTGCACGATGTTCGCAAGGAGGCACCTGATGTGTCGCTGCAGGCGAACAGAGGAAAAGTGTGATATTACTGCACGATGTTCGCAAGGAGGCACCTGATGTGTCGCTGCATGCGAACAGAGGAAAAGTGTGATATTACTGCAGGATGTTCGCAAGGAGGCACCTGATGTGTCGCTGCAGGCGAACAGAGGAAAAGTGTGATATAACTGCACGATGTTCGCAAGGAAGCAACTGATGTGTCGCTGCAGGCGAACAGAGGAAAAGTGTGATATAACTGCACGATGTTCGCAAGGAAGCAACTGATGTGTCGCTGCAGGCGAACAGAGGAAAAGTGTGATATAACTGCACGATGTTCGCAAGGAGGCACCTGATGTGTCGCTGCAGGCGAACAGAGGAAAATGTGATATAACTGCACGATGTTCGCAAGGAAGCAACTGATGTGTCGCTGCAGGCGAACAGAGGAAAAGTGTGATATAACTGCACGATGTTCGCAAGGAAGCAACTGATGTGTCGCTGCAGGCGAACAGAGGAAAAGTGTGATATAACTGCACGATGTTCGCAAGGAAGCAACTGATGTGTCGCTGCAGGCGAACAGAGGAAAAGTGTGATATAACTGCACGATGTTCGCAAGGAGGCACCTGATGTGTCGCTGCAGGCGAACAGAGGAAAAGTGTGATATAACTGCACGATGTTCGCAAGGAAGCAACTGATGTGTCGCTGCAGGCGAACAGAGGAAAAGTGTGATATAACTGCACGATGTTCGCAAGGAAGCAACTGATGTGTCGCTGCAGGCGAACAGAGGAAAAGTGTGATATAACTGCACGATGTTCGCAAGGAGGCACCTGATGTGTCGCTGCAGGCGAACAGAGGAAAAGTGTGATATAACTGCACGATGTTCGCAAGGAAGCAACTGATGTGTCGCTGCAGGCGAACAGAGGAAAAGTGTGATATAACTGCACGATGTTCGCAAGGAAGCAACTGATGTGTCGCTGCAGGCGAACAGAGGAAAAGTGTGATATTACTGCACGATGTTCGCAAGGAAGCACCTGATGTGTCGCTGCAGGCGAACAGAGGAAAAGTGTGATATTACTGCACGATGTTCGCAAGGAGGCACCTGATGTGTCGCTGCATGCGAACAGAGGAAAAGTGTGATATTACTGCAGATGTTCGCAAGGAGGCAACTGATGTGTCGCTGCAGGCGAACAGAGGAAAAGTGTGATATAACTGCACGATGTTCGCAAGGAAGGCAACCTGATGTGTCGCTGCAGGCGAACAGAGGAAAAGTGTGATATAACTGCACGATGTTCGCAAGGAAGCAACCTGATGTGTCGCTGCAGGCGAACAGAGGAAAAGTGTGATATTACTGCACGATGTTCGCAAGGAGGCACCTGATGTGTCGCTGCAGGCGAACAGAGGAAAAGTGTGATATTACTGCACGATGTTCGCAAGGAGGCACCTGATGTGTCGCTGCAGGCGAACAGAGGAAAAGTAGGCCTACGTTATTACTACACGATGTTCGAGAGAAGGCATCTGATATGCCGCTGCAGTAAAGAGGAAAAGTATGTCATCACTGCAAGATGTTAGCGAGGCGGATCTGATATGTCGCTGCAGGCGAAAGGAGGAAATGTGTCATAACTGCGAGGGGTTGTCAGCAATCAGGATGGTAAAAAGAAGTATTTATCGCATTCTTCCGAAGGTTTTGCGAAATGAGCCAGACTTGTAGGAATGAAAAATCAATCCCTTCTACTGCCTAATTGAAAATGTCAGACTGACAACAATGTTTACAGTTGAATTTTTTACACTTTTCTGACCATTCGATCATTTTTAACCGAGTTCTTTCAAACACTTTTTGGCACTCACAGGATACGCACGAGTAATTTTACGAACTAGAAGTGCTTCACATCCGTTTTGGAAACTTCAGCCCACTTCAAAGAATTCAACACTTCAGAAACACTTCTGTTCTCATTCTGAGTGTTTGTTTCCTTCTGCTTATTCGCAAGATTTGCAGCCCATTTGAGTTGAAGTGCAAAAGCGCTGGCAATGCAATACAAACCCCTTTGAAACAAACGGCGCTGCAATACGCATAACACAGCGGAACAGAAATTGCTAGATGTCTCTGCAGTTCAGGGGCACTTCTCCCGATCGGCAAAGTCTTCTTGGCCCTCAACGTTTTCAAGGTACTCGGTGGTTGGGTGCCTTGGAAGTGTGAAAATAACTGCACCGTTGGTTTCGAGGGTCTACAAGCACTCGTTTAAAAATGAATGTGCCGCCCTCACAAGAATGCGTTCTGATTGGGACCTGAAGCCTGTATGCAAGTTTCGCATAAAAATACCTTCACGAGTTTTGCACGCCATGAAAATAGCACAAGTTAGGAAATACAATGCACAAGCGATGGTTTATTTCAAAACCAATCCTTTAAGGAGAATGAATGCCCAAGTGTTGTAGCAACAATTCCCCAGTTAAAAAGAATAGGGTCGCAGGTTTTATATACACGATCAACCAAGAGAGACAAAGTTAAAAATCACTGCTTTTCTTCTGGGTTGCCCAGAATGGATCAAAGTTTTGGGTGAGAACACATCTTTAACAATGCGAGGGGTCGTTTTTTCTGAGATGGCATATGGCATAGAATTCACTCTCCAAAAAAGCACATGTCTACTTTCGAGCATATCTAGATAATCCATGAGAAAATTCTAATATCCCTGCCAACATCATTTTCTGCTGTTTTGTCACCAAGGCGTACTCAACATATTTATCATGTGGACTTTCCTTTCACCGATTTCACAAAGCATTACAACGGCTTTTTCACTCGGACTGTTCGTGAGTGGAATTCCCTACCAACAAATTCTCTGTTTCTCCGCAAGCCTGCTCCACCACCTCGAGTATAGGACCAAAATATTGTCCTTTTGCTATCATGCCATTTTTTTACTTGAAATTTCATTCACCAAATGAACCCAAACTTTTGTCCCTATTCCATCGATTAATTGTTAAAAAAATAATCATTTTTTACTATTTAATCTTTCTTATGTTTTGGAGGCATTAAGTTCTGTAGTCGACCTACCAGTGCATTTTGTTAGTCGTTAATTTTGGAATAAATTAATAAATAGAAGTATCACGCAATCCATGGATGGATGCAGTAACACTGTTGGAGCATCCAGCATAATTTAATGTTCTGCGCTAACCTGAAAATGCCCGAAAGATTCCGTGGTCTCCAGCATATTCTTCAGGTAGAGGAACCCATCAAGCGCCGCCTTCCATGGAAGGTACTCAGTCTCCTTGACCAAGTACCGAGTCAAGTTTAGCGGTACGCTGTAAGGAATCACTCCAGATCGAGCCAACCCAAACGAATCATCGATGATTTGAGCACGGTTGATGCTTCCAATCGTCAAGTGATCGCGACCCAGTTGGTCGGATATCAGAGCCCAGTTCTGGGCATCGTAGTTGACACGATAGAATCCTTTGAGTGGGAAAAGGAGTAACTGCATTGATAAAATGTATTCTTGATAACACAGTGCACAACTACTAACTCCTAATTCCAATGTGATTATAGAAAGAGTTTTGCCTTCTTCTTCCGAAAATAGAGTTATATGAGCATAGCAGTGGGCAATTTCAAAGAAAATAGCTGTAGGTATAGCGGCGGCAGAATTAATGTCCTCATATGTAAACAAATTGCGACTGTTCAGTTTTCAGCAAAAACTCTATCCTTCAGAAATTAAATATCCCCTTTTATTACCAAGGTCAAAATTTGACACTTCCAGAACACTTTGTTGCAATCGACACTTTAATTTCTACTGCCTGCATAAGATTAAAGAGAAAAAAAGTCTTAGAGGCAACAGTTTTATGGGATAAACACATGTATGGGTACATTGATTCCGCCGCCACTTCACACTATGCCTAAATTAGTGTTGGCATAACACTGATTGAATCAAGGTGTGTCTTCAGAGAAGACGGGCTACTCGATCTAATATCCTGTTTTCAGGCAATCCGAATTATTTAAAGCAAGTGGTTGCATACAGGTTTCCCACGACTCCAAGAGCGTAGAAGTGATTTCAAAATGGTCAAGCCAATGCAGGCGCCATCCGATTTTAGCAGGTTTTGATGCAGTTTCACGCCTTACACGAATGCCATGTCTTTCGCGGCGCATGTGGGCATAAATGCCATGAACAATAGCGCCTGATGGAAATACTCTCACAGCGTATTTCAAAGATGCCGGGCCGCTTGTTTAAGAAATGAGTACGCGTTTGGGCCCTTTTCCATCTAACTCCGTGCCAAAGTCCGACCTTCCACTAACGGGGAAAAACGTTAGAAACAATCGAAAAAGGTTAGGTTATGTCAGGTTAGGTTTGGTTATGCGTAGGTTAGGTAAGTTAGACAGGTTAGGTTTGGTTAGATTAGCTTTATTTTTCACTTTTTCGATACGCGCAAAATCGGGATAGGCCCAAACGCGTACTCATTTCTTAAATTCGTCCAAATCCCGCAATCTCTAGGTTAGCTTTGGCCAAGATTATTGTAGCACATAGCAATGTGAATACTGCTCATAAAGGCGAGAAGCGTATATGGAAACATGTGGCGTTGAAGAAGCAGACAGAGCTGCTTGCAAATCATCTGGAATGAACGAAAAAAGGGATGTGGCGAGAGCCGATGGAAGGGTTGTGAGGGCAGTTTTGAGAACTTTTTGCTGAGCAATTCTCAATAATTAATTCGGTCGAACTTTACAACCGGCAGCTGCATGATGGGTACGCGAAGTTCGGGGACTTTTTTAGGATCTCAATGGGCGGATATCAAGTTAAAGGTTGACAACAAGCCATAAGCGGACACCAACAAGGAGATTTACAACAAGCAAAAGGCACTGAGGTCGGAGGTTAGGTCAGGTTTGATTTGCTTTTGCAGAAAAAAGGGAGGGAAATCGCAAATCACGTCCCGGAAGTTGGTTATACACCACATGTAGCTCCAGTTTGTACAGGGTGTCTCAGCTATAACCGGTCAGTTTCGTATTTTGTTGTTGATTTCCGTCTGTGTTTGTTTTTTGTTTTCTCTTTTCCGTTGGGAAAATTTGCTACTGGCAACAATACGGCACGTTGCCTCATTATTATCTACCAGTGTGAGCCTTTCTGGACCAAACGTTTCCCAACCGTTGGATCAGAAGCGGGAAGATGCGGCTCCATTGAAATGCCCGCAAGATCCCAGACTTCACTCCGATGGGCGTTTTCATGTATGGGGATACATCCGGGAGGCGTATTTTATTTCTATACGAATCCGGCAATGTCCCGATTTGGCGCTTGGATAAAACTGCAAAATAAAGCTAACCTAACCAACCTAACCAACCTAACCTACCCTAACCTACCCTAACCTAGCCTAACCTAGCCTAACTAACCTATCCTAACCTTACCTAACCCATTTTCTATGTTCAGAGTGTTTTCTTGCCTTTTTTTGTGGCTCGGGACTATACAGGGTGGTTTTTTTAAAAGTATCGCTGGTTTTCGGCTTTGCGGTGAAGTATTTTGGCCACGAGTTGCTTTTTTGCTGCCACAGCACGAATGGACGGGCGAAATTGCTCACGTGTAAACAAGCCTTAGAACACCTGCATATTTTGTCAGCTTCATGACCAACTCAAAGATTTTCATCAGCCTTTAATTTGGGGAGAAAAATGAGCATGGAATGAAAATAAAAAATTCCACTTCCAGAATGGATGACGGATCACCTCTGCAGATCAATTAATCAATTAAACATGGTGTCACAGAAATCATTTGCGCAAAAAACCATAAAACAAAGCATAAATTCAAGGTTGAACTTTTTACCATTGGCATTTATCGGCGCATTTTCAACCGCTGCATGTCAAGCCGTCGGCACTCCATTGCTGCAGCATCTGCCACATCGGCTGCATTTCGAGCTGCCACATCCACCGCATCTTAAAGTGACGAAGTGGGGATTCTCAACCTTTTGGTGGTTTAATATTCGAATCACGAGTAATTCTTGCTTTCTTTCTTGTATTCACTCGGTTTTTGAGCGACTTTTTTTTCTACTTTGAACAACTGCGCAATAATGGCAGAAAACACGGCACTAGATGAGCGGATACGGTGGCTGGAGATGGGGCGGATTAACCTGCGGTGGTTGACGATGCTGCGACTCAAGATGCGGCGGTAGTTGCCGATTGTAAAGTTTAACCAATTTCAACTTAGGCCTATTGAATTTTTACACATTGTTTACAAATGGCGTGGCTCAGATTGCTAACTTTTGTGCAAATTTTTTGCAAGCCTTTGTTTGGCCTTGCACCCTGAGGCCTGCCCTGTATTATGGCATCTGAATCACGTTGGCGCAACTTCAACACCGCGACCATGCAACGCCGTTGACAATAAGAATCTTTTCGGCAACAGGCAGAAAGTTTGTTGAATTCTGCCCATTCATGATGATTCTTTGAACCAGGGAGTCGTGTTTTTGAAGTAAAATGGGCTAATTCGGGCAAAACGAGCTTGTCATTCATTCTTTGAACTGAGAAGGGTATATCGTAACACCCTGTGCTCTGCTCGAACCTCGATTTACTCGGCTCACTCAGGTAGCAGCAGATGCTTCGATTTTTGGTCTGCATCCTCACCTGCATGCACGTGTTCATTGCGGCAATTCACTTCGAACTTGTCGCTGGCTTCGCGCGTGCTGTGATTGGAGCGGAAAAATTAATGCAGCATTCATTGGCCGGTCAAATTGAACAACATTCATTGTGGAAAACGTTTCCGATTTCCGAACACGTGTTTCGGTGATATAGGCCCACTTGAAAACGCAGAATATTTCTTGTGGATGCAAGTTTGGAGTTCAAGCATGTTGCGCGAGATTATGACTAACGAAGGAGCATTTACACGGTCGAACTCTGTTGTCGAATTTGTGTGAAAAGGTACTGTCGGTGAAAATGAGATTTTTGATGTTAGCTGACTGAAAACCGATAAATGTGATACTTTTAAAATATCCACTCTGTACATGCGGTTAGATGGAAAAGTGCCCGATTCGTATAGATTAATCAAATACGCATCCGGGAGCAGGTTTATGCGCCCAAACCCCACAATCTCTATAGCTTCAGGAAAGGAGAGGCGGAAATTCATTCATTAGATAACCAGTTATGTCAGAAGGCATGCCGCAGCATGGTGACTCGGCTGCAAGAGCAGATAGCAACCAATTTGAACACCTGCACGAATAGCGCCTCCGCCACAAACACCCCAAACACCTCCCCCTTCCACTATGACACAACCAGCTGCAATTTGCAACAATTGAAAACGATTTAACACAAACCGCCGAGTCGTTTAATCGATGCACACAAATTGACCGGATATAGCTGAGACGCCCTGTAGAGTTTGACCATAATTTCCAGGCGTTTCGAGGCATTTGAAACTAAATTAAAGGGGGTTGTAACGCATGATTTGTGGCCAACCTGTTTGATTGACGTTGAAAACGGTGAACGTGTTGGCGTCGGGCAGTCCGCTGACAGCAGTTGACTGCTGGTTGTGCTTCAGCCACGTCGGAAGTTGTTTTGTGCTGAAATCATTCGACGTGTGCGTAATTGGCACCCACCAACTGTACTTGCTGTGATCTGTTGTGCTGTTGGCGTTCTTGTACAACAGGAACCGACTCTGAGAAAAAATACGCACTGTGTTAAATTTCGCAACATACGAACTAACGAACGAAGCAGCGCGAAATGTTTTGTTAAAGTATGAAAACGATGCCCCAGGGATGAAATAGCCTAAGTGCAGAAATTAAAACGAGCTTTGTCTAAAACATTTTAATTTCTATTCCTGTGATTTCCCATTCAAAAAGCATTGTTGCTCAACAATGAAAAAATTTCATCACGTTTTCACTTATAGCTCCTTTTAAATTGGCCACGCCGAATCACTTAGGCTATTTCATCCCTGTGGCATCGAAAAGGTACAACACCAACAGGTGGGCTTAGACATCGGACAGAGGTTCAGTCAGCCATGTGACGCAACGTATAAAGGAAGACCTCGTTGGTAAGTTCGGAATACCCGCCGACATTGGGCTGCACGAGTTATTTTTTATTTTATTTTATTATTAATCAAAAACAGTGAACAATGAAGTGGCACTGTAACACATAACAACACATAAAAAATTACGCTATGCATAGTCAAACAATATAATAAAACGTCAGAGCATCAAGTTTTGGACAGAGCTAAACAATAACTGGCGTCCGGGTCGCGGTGCGAGACATGCGAGCAATGGCATTGGTAATGAACGTAGAGACAGCGGGAAGGCCATTCCAGTCGATAATTGATCGAGGGAAAAAAGAATAGTATAGAGTATTTTTCTTGCAGAATGGCAGAGCGAAACTTAGACCATTGTCTGTCCTTCTTTGAATGGGCTTTATGCTGTAAGGAATTGGAAGAGGAAAATCAACGTCACCAACGATGATGTCCCTCAATAAGTTTAGACGGTGTGTCCGGCGACGGCTCTCCAAGGTGGGAAGATCTAATTCTTTCAAGATGGCAGTTACACTGAAGTTTCTGCCATATTTTTGGGAAATTACTCTAGCTGCTCTTCTATGGACAACTTCAAGCGCATCAATATCACAGCGTTTGTGGGGATCCCACGACGCACAGGCATATTCCAGAATGGGCAGGACCAGGGAGACATAAGCATGTTTCCTTTGCTTGGTGGAAGCGAGTTTAAGATTTCTCATGATGTAACCTATTTGCGAGGCGGATTTGGAAATTATGGATGCAATATGAGGAGCCCACGACAAATCATGGCTCAATGTTACACCAAGATATTTGAAGGTGGGAACGACTGCCAAGGACTGGCCTGAAATTGAGTAGGGAGTGCCAGGTTCAAGACCTCGAGCCCCAAAAAGGACCACTTTGGATTTGTCAACATTGATGCTCATGCTCCATGTCTCGCACCACGAAGATATGGTCACAAGATCAGACTGCAATGCCAAACACTCAGCAGGGTTGATTATCGGCCTGTAAATGACAATGTCATCGGCGAAGAGACGGGCGGTTGAGCTACTATTGTCCACAATATCATTGATAAAAATGAGAAAAAGAAGCGGCCCTAAAACACTTCCCTGCGGTACTCCTGATCGAACACACGCAGAATCTGACAGAGTTCCCTGAATAATTACCTGTTGCGACCTGCCACTGAGAAAGGAGGAAAGGACATCAAGAATAGTTTGGGGAAACCTTAGGGCGGTAAGCTTTTGAATAAGTTTAGAGTGAGATACCATATCAAAGGCCTTGGCCAAGTCTAGAAAAACTGCATGCAAGGGTACGCCCGCGTCTAACGATTTTGCAACATCATCAACAAAAAGAACTAGCTGCGCCTCACAAGATCTTTTGGACCTGAACCCAAACTGATTTGGATGAAAAAAGTCTAAACTATTCAAATATCTTAAAATATGCGAACAAAGAATTTTTTCGAAAAGTTTTGAGCATGCACATGTCAAAGATATCGGGCGATATCCACAAGGGTGATTGATAGAACCTCCTTTTTTTGGTATTGGGGTGATGACAGCCATCTTCCAATCGTCTGGAATTCTACCTTGGACGAAAATCAGCTTGAAAAGGGAAGTGAGGGCCACTGCTAGTGAAGGGGCTAACTCTTTAAGCAGACGAGGGGGAATCTTATCTGGTCCAGCTGGCTTTTTCTTGTTCAACCCCATTAACATCTTAAGTAAAAGCGAGAGTTGGCACCCTCGCTCTGTGAAACACAAGAACTAACCCAAACCAAACCTATAAACTCCTAACCCAACCTACTTAACCTAGCCGAGCCTCCCAACCTAACGTAATATTCCCCTCCTGAGCGTGTGTGAAAACTCGTTCAGACAATCATTTTTGAAATGTCGGACGGTATTCCGAACTGGAACCAACTCCTTTGCTCGTTGTGCATGTGAATTCGGATGGCTCAAACAAAATATGTGCACCCTTGCCCTTGGTACTGCAGTATTTACTTACCGGAAAAAGTAACAAACTAATCGACCAAAGAAACACACAGTGCACGAATGCATTTTAATCATGGAGGCCTGCCCATTGATCGATTTGCTAACAGAATTGGGGCGTTCGAAATTGTGTTTTTTTTGCCGTTGCACTGCAATCATTTACGTTGAAATCCAATCACGAGGCCAAGCTCGCTAACGGAACAACAAAAACTTTCATGCACTGTAAAAGTTTTGCCCGTCACGTTAAATTTAAGAAATTTTCGAATTTTACAAAGGTGTCAGACAACTCTTGGGGCCTGTTGCGAGTCTTACTCGCAGTTAAAAGAAAATCCTAATGAAATTTTGACAAAAACTTTGAGAAGAAATACTGGGAATTTTGTCTCGATGAATTGGAATTGGCCGATGATTGATGAATTGATCAGGAATTGGCCGATGGATCTTCTACTCCATTTCAATTGTGTGGTGGGGCCAGCACCGCCAATGAATTCTTCTTGTCCAGATTTCTCAAGGACATTCCCTGGCCTCATTGGAAACTGATGCGACCCTGATACCATGATTCGATAGAGCATTCGTAGACGACGAGAGTAGTCCCTAAAATATGGGTACCATAGGACACCCCTGGATACCCACTGTATACTTTGTATATACCGCCTTGTATACCTCCTTATAACCCCTTGTATACACCTCCTTGGATGCCCCTGTGATTAAAACAATACCAACCTAACCTAAACAACCTAAGCAACTTACCAACCTAGCCAAACTAACCTAACATATCTAACCCCAACCTGTCCTATCCTGACCTGTCTCATCTTTACTTAACTTATCCCATGGCGCATCCAGGGGTATCTCGTCGTCCAGGAATCCAGCTATTCATATTTTAGGGATTAACGACCATACGAGACCTGCACCAAACGGTGTCTGTTGGATGGAGATTTTTCAACAAAAAATTAAATCTCGTCGTCCAGGAATCCAGCTATTCATATTTTAGGGATTAACGACCATACGAGACCTGCACCAAACGGTGTCTGTTGGATGGAGATTTTTCAACAAAAAATTAAATCTCGTCGTCCAGGAATCCAGCTATTCATATTTTAGGGATTAACGACCATACGAGACCTGCACCAAACGGTGTCTGTTGGATGGAGATTTTTCAACAAAAAATTAAATCTCGTCGTCCAGGAATCCAGCTATTCATATTTTAATGATTAACGACCATACGAGACCTGCACCAAACGGTGTCTGTTGGATGGAGATTTTTCAACAAAAAATTAAATCTCGTCGTCCAGGAATCCAGCTATTCATATTTTAGGGATTAACGACCATACGAGACCTGCACCAAACGGTGTCTGTTGGATGGAGATTTTGAAACAAAAAATTAAAAACTCTAAAGCACTCCATAAAGCAAACAAACCTGAGAAACGACCCCAGTATTCCGGCTGTAATCCCTGGTGACATTTAGAAGTGGATATCCCATTTGAATGGTCCACGTGTCCATGATGTCTTTGACGGTGACATTTGGATCGAGGGTACGATCTTCGTGAGCTTGTTCGGTCAGCGCACTCCACAGGTCGTCCTGCCCTGCATTGCCGAATTTACTGGAGGGGTGGAAGAAAGCACGACACATTGTGAGGGACGAACCAATTTGGCCTCTGCTGATGGGCTTAGCTTTTTAAAGTGGTGGAACCCCAAAACTTACTTTAGCGCCAAAGCATCAAATTCGAATAATTTTTGCAATTACCGGCTGATTTTTTATCAAAACTCCTGTTCGCGTGAAGGTTTCTTTCGCCCTCGAGAGGCAATTGGCAAAAAAGTTGCCCAGCAAAAACCAAAACACGAAAAAGTCGCTTCAAAAGGCCTTCCAAATTAAAAGTTCGTCTTTTAAGCAGCTTTTTGAAAATTGGTAAAGGCATGAAAAAGTTACGTTACTAAAATAGTACCACACCTTAATTTGCAACAAAAAATTACATCATTATAAGTTGTCATTTTATGAGGACAAATGAGTTTGGCAAAAGACCTGATCATGAGAACACCTGATCATCAGAAGACTCTATGCATGAAGAAAAAATAGCAGCTGTTAGAAACGCATTTTTGAGGCCAGCAGCAGCATGGAAAACATTTTTGAAAACAAACCAGAGCATGGAAATTTTTTGAAAACATCCAGCTGCATGGAAAAATATTTTTAACACCAGTCAGGTGCATGATAAACATTTTTGGCCCAGCACCATAGAAAAAAAAACACTTTTGAAAACCATCCATGCATGGAAAAACATTTTTGAAAACTACCTCCATGCAGCATGAAAAATAGTGTTTTACGGCCTGCCCGGTGCATGGTAAACATTTTTGAAAACCACACCACCCGGCAGCATGAGGAAACATTTTTGAAGACCACCCAGCATCATGGAAAATCATTTTCTGAAAACCAGCCATGTTCACGATAAGTATTTTTGGAAACCACCCGGCACCATGGGAAAACTTTTTTGAAAACTGCCCACCCAGAGCACGAAAGGGTATTTTTGAAAACACAGCACACACACACCCAACTGCATGATAAGCATTTTTTGGAAACCACCCGGCATCATGGAAAAACATTTTGAAAACCACCAATGGAAGCATGGAAAGAAAATTTTGAAAACTACCCATTAGCATGAAAAAAGGCCGTTTTGAAGGCCATCAGGTGCATGATAAACGTTTTTGAAAACCACCCGGCAGCATGGGAAATCATTTTAACGCCAGCCAGCTGCATATTCGTAAAAGCATTTATGACAGATCAGCTAGCTGCATGAAAGACGTTTTCACCTGTTCAGCTTGATCGCTTTTCGCACAGCCAAACGCTGTTGCTTGCAAATGCCTGTCCGTCAGATTTAACAAACACATCCAACACGGAGAATTGCGGCGGCGTAGCGTCACAGGGGCACAACAAAGCGAAGGCACCTCGAAAGAAAAAGAAATTAACGATTCTTCAAAAAAAAAAAAAAAAACAGAAACAGAAACAAAACAGAAAACTAAAAGGCCATCCTTAAAAAACTTAGTGCTATAGGAAATAGTTTAGTTTTGTGTGAAACTCACTGCTTGTTGAGATATTTCGTCAGACCTTTAGTGAACGTTTCTGTTGTGAGAATGTGATCCATCATTCGAATTATCGAAGCCCCTGAAGTGAACGGATAAAAGGAAATTTTATGAAACAAAAGAGATACTATTCGTATTTTGCAATTCGGAGATATTAATATCATGCAATTCTATAGATTGTGGTTTTGTTGTTGTTTTGCAACTATTGTTGGCATCTCAATGGAGCTGAGCAAAAATAAATGTCAACTTTTGACTTTTCGAGTTTGGCTCCATGAATGCAAATAAACGCAAAAAATACAGACTGTTTCTTGCTTGGCATGCAAATGCGCTGGAGAAGGTCCAGCGCTCTGCTGCTCGGTTTATAGTCAATGACTTTCGGAAGACCACGAGCGTGTCTGCAATCTTGTCCTCTCTCAAGTTAGATCCTCTAATATACAGAAGGGAAGAAAAAAGACTGTCATTTCTCATAAAGATCTTTAATGGCCACACACACATGCAGGTGCCTGAGATCTTCTCTTCTGATTTTCACGAAAGGCGCTCACTTCACTCCTTCCAATTCAAAATCCCTCTAAGACCAACGCGCATCTTTTTTCTTTTTTCCCACGAGCTCTTAAGTCGTGGAACGCTCTCCCAAGCAGCTCTCCTTTGATAAATTCTGTCCGGTTTTGATTGAGACCCCGCAATGAATGCATGCAGCCCAGGAAGCGCTTCACTTTTGAATTCTGTCTACAATATCGTTTCCCTGTTGTTCTTTATTTTATTTTATTTTATTTTTCCTCAATGTCTTGGAGATTGTCCATTTGCACTCTTGTTTTTCCTTTTTATTGACATGCACAAATATTGATTGTATATTTGCACTTTCTAAAGCAAATTAAACGGAATTGAATTGAATTGAATTGAATTGAATTGAATTGAATTGTTTCAAATAACGTTGATCGTGTTGCATCGTGGTCGCATTCTTGAAAAAAAAATGTGAAGTGCCTTTTTGTCGTTCGCTTCTGGGCTACTCACGAAAAAAAAAACATTGAACCTTTCTCAGTAATTCAAGACATCATTTTGGTAAGACCAAAACCTGATTGCAAGTCAAATTGAAAAACAAAGAAAATGCTGAAAGATATGCAAAATTGCTGAAAAATTCGCCCTTAAAAAAAATAAAGCCCTGAAAAAATAAAAATGATTGCAATTCCTGTATGTATGTTTTGGCACAATCCTTGTTTTGCAATGTGTTTCACATTTATCATTATTTATGATGATCAAAGACATCCACAGAATGTTTGGGTGGAAGATAAAATTCATAAGTTAGGATCAGATGATAAAAAATTATTATGCACAGCATACAGTCAATAAGTAAAATCAATGTCAAACATTGAGAAAAAAACATGTTGGCCAAACCTTGCAAAGGAAATGTCAGAAAAGATGGTTGGAGGAAATGAAAATTTCACATCAAATGACCACGTAACGTGGAGCAACCTAAATATTCGTATGTCTTCTCATCTTGAATAAGGTCCTCACAATAAATGGATCGTCTGCTGAAAGATTGTTCCAATCTCTTACGGTTAATGGGAAATGACCCATTATCAGTACGTCTTTATGGACAACGCAACTGGAAATTGGTGGGCACAGAAAATATTTATAGAAAAATATCTTTAGAAAATATTTTAGAAAAATTGAGGCGCTTATTTTTTCTTCGTTGCGCAATCGAACAAAGATTGAGTTCTCGAAGAATTTGAGTAACACTCCTGGTCCTCAGATAGTTG
>JASGXE010010625.1:0-14675 GCA_030068105.1 Sinentomon sp. SZTP_YWyxl | reverse complement strand
CCAAAAAGTGCTCAATTTGGGAACTTTGTGGGGGTGTATCTCCGAAATGGGGGGTCGGAACGAATTTTGTCACTGAACAAGTTTGATTCCTACGGACATGAGGAACACGTTCTATCGGTTGTTCCCAGGAATTTAGGACCGCCCTGTATATCCAACCAACCAGCGCTTACACTTTGCGTCAGAATATACAGTACGTTTGTTATAACGTGCACGTGCTGCGTGAATTTTACGCGCTTTATCAGCGTCTTTTATTTTGCCAACTTTGCTGCCATTCCATTTCGGCTGTTGAAAAGTAGATCAATGCAGGCGTGATGCAGGGTGCACTATCTTTTTATGGGCGATATTCAAGCGTTGCATAAATGCTAGTTTTTTAGCCCCTTCAAAACAGCGATTCTTTTAATTCCACCAGCACCTGCCAGGTCTCGGATGTAGTAGGTACGTATTAAGAGCGCGGATTGTTCTACGAATAAAGTTAGGCAAGCACACAACGTTCGTTGTCGTCATCAGTGGCACTTCTTGCACGGCCTGGCCTAAGAAGGTCACTGCAATTGCCCACGGCTGCCAATTTTCGATAGTTCCGTACGGCAGTTGTCCGATGCGGGTTAAGTCGTCGTGGAAGTATGGATGTCTATAATGGAGCAAAGCTGCAGCTTTCATCGACTAATCTCTTGGGAGACATGTTGGCCCGAAGGTCGAAAGCAACGCATCTTCGACTCCCATGTTTTACGGCCCTATACACCTATTCCTGAGAAAGCCCAAGCTTCCGCTATAGCTCGTAAGCTTCCGCCCACTTCCTGCAGTGTTCATGACCAGCAGAACTCCAGCAGAAAAAACTACAGAAAAAAGTTGGACCACCCAGTACTGAGGATGGGTCCTGTTGGCTTTACCTTGAAAACTCGAGCAGCCAGCAGTCAGGCAAGCAATTAAATTAAAAAATGATAACGAAAAACAGACGAGCCGAGCTCTCTCATTGGCAAAAGGTGGACGACCACAGGTCAAGCATGTGCACCGATTATGAGCCTTACAGTACATACGAATATCAGATTATACATTATACAGGGTGTCCCGTAAATCAACCCACCTAAATAGCAGAATAGATTCACCAGGACCATACAAATCGAAGTTAATCAGTGGAAAAATTGATCCGACCCCCCATTGCTGAGTTATGTCCCCCCCAAATGGACACCTTTGGGCTATTCATGGCGGAGGGAAGATTTCACCACAGAACAATGAAATTTACAGTACAGGTTCTATGAAACAAGGGAAACACAAAATGTTCTGTGACTAAAAACCGTCCGAGCCTCCAATTCCACGCAGTGCCCCCCAAAAATCCAAAAAAGCCCAATTTGCGATTGTTTTGGGGAAACTGAGATATGGAGATTTGGGGTCGTTGCATAAAAGTCATTTTTCGGAGGCAGATTGCCAAAGGTGCACGGAACAAAAAATGTTTAGTGAAAAATCCCTATGACCCTTCATTTCCACGCAGTAGCCAATCAATAAACCGCTAAAAAGCTTCGCGTTCTCAGGGGGCTAGGAGTGTTACCATGGTAACGCACAATATCACTATGGTAACACTCGTAGCTCCCTGAGAACGAGAAGCTTTTTGGCGGTTTTTGAGTAGCTGCTTCGTGGAAATGAAGGGTCATAGGAATTTTGTTCACTGAACATTTTTTGTTCCGTGCACCTTTGGGAATCTGCTTGCGAAAAATGGCTCTTATGTAACGACCCAAAATCTCCATATCTCAGTTTCCACCCCAAATTGGGCTTTTTTGGATTTTTGGGGGGCACTGCGTGAAATTGAAGGCTTGGACGGTTTTTAGTCACCGAACGTTTTTTGTTTTCCTTGCTCCATAGAACCCGTCCTAAAAATTGGATTTTTCTACGGTGAAATATTACCTCCCCCAGGAATACCCCAAAATGTTCCATTTTGGGAGGTTTTGGAGGGCATAACTCAGTAATGTGGGGTCGGATCTATTTTTTTCCACTGATTAAGTTCGATTTATATGGTCCTGGGAAATCTGTTCTGAAATTTCGGCGGTTGATTTACGGGACACCCTGTAGCCGAATACAACATCCAAGGCAACGATGCTCCCCCATGCAGCGCCGTGACATAGGCGATGCTAATTCATGCCACCCCTAACTTTTGTAAGATTAGGCTGTTGTAAGGTCAAAGCAGCCTGAATCCCAATATTTCTGCTCAAACTCAGAAACAGCTTGCAGCTTTGAATACATCAGTACCGTCTTATTATCGCCTCTTTCATTTGGTCCTGCACATATTCGCTGGTTATCAAATGTCTCTGAACGGGCTTGCGGGATTCGCCTACACCGGATGGAACTGGTGGAAACCTCCGATGACTCATGTTTTGATAGGACTCTTCAGTGTTTTGTTTGTGATTTCACGAGGGGCACGTCAAAATGTCGAACCATAATGTCTGAAAGTGGGTTTCAAACAAAAATATTCCAAAGCTAAATCAATGTCTTTTGTTGATACGACCTGTCAAGATAGACCGTTAGCCAACTGGTATGGATCGCTGATGCTGGAAGTGCAGGACCGTTTGCATTTGGTCGAGGAACAACAAACTCACCCGACTTGAAACCTATCAGGACGCTGCGCATGCGGGCTGCTGCGTTACTATCAACACAATTCATCAAGTGATTCTCGCAATGCGACCTGGCAGGTATAGGGATTTAGAGAATGGTCAAACATATTGAATGTTTGTGGACGGGACTCAGGTTTAAAAGTAGGGAGGACAAGGGAATGGGGAGGAATTTGCCGCCTTAAAAAAGTGCTTGTGAGAAGGGCAGTTTTCTTAGCTACTGCAAACAAAACGACGACGATCGACGGCGTTGCAATAGACGACGGATTGTGTTCAGCAATTTGGAGGCCTGTTTCTTGAGTTATATTCACTTTGGAGAAGTGCGTTCTTACAGATCATCTTTATAAAATCATTGACAAGCGTTAAACTAACTACTCGTAAACGCCCAGTATGCGTTTGGCGTTTTTGGCCGCTTCTCAATGCAGGCGATTCACGCCACGCAATGAGTCATGGTTGTTGATAGGCGAATCATGCCACGAAATGTGTCGTCGATGTTGAACCTGTGATGATTTGCTCTCTGCCATGAACCGGCTAAATCTGCCGTAGGCTAATCCTGCCATAGGCGAAAACTGCCGCCACCTTTCATTTCATCGCCTGAATCGTCAAAACTTGCTCGCCAAGATAAATTGAGGCAGATTAGTCGGGTCAGGTAGCGCAGAACACTCATCGGATGAGGATGCCGAGAGAGGATGATGAGGTTAGGATGGACATGGGGCGCATATTTTTTATTCCCAATCCACTTTCCTCAAGCGCGCCTCTGATTGGTTGTTGGTAATTCCAGTTAATTTTAACATTTAATTTTTAAACCTATCCAAAACCTAACCTGACCAAATCTAACCTAACCTGACCTCACCTAACTTAATCTAACCCTATTGCGACCTACGAAAGAGTTGCGAAACGATGGCGAAAGTGCCAAATGGCAAAAACCGACGGCATGGAAAAAATGCAAAATTGATGACGTCGTAATTTCAGACGACGGGTTTGGCTGCTGCGAGATCCTGTGCGCGGAAGTGCATTGGGAAAAAATATGCACGCATGGGGCAGGGATGAGGACGGCATGATTAGGAATTGTCAGCCATAAACAGAAAGCCACAACGCTCTGATAGAATTAACGGGATACGTGCCTCGTGTGATCGGGCAACCGTTACCCTTTCGTAAATACGCGCGCGAAAATATTTATCAGAATGATAATGGAAGATTCTTCTGCGGGAGGCTTGTTTTCGAAACCTACAGAAATCGCAGGTTGCACTGACGTCATTTTTTATTGCAGACGCTCTTCAAGCACATTTGATCAAAGGCAAACTCGAAAGTGAATTTCAGCAACTGCATCGGTGGTCTAGTGGTCAAGGCACTGGACTCTAATCCGACGCATGGCGATCGATTCCTGCAGGGAACGATCTTTTTTAGATTTTCCTGGTTGGGGGACGTTTTAGACTGGGGGACACCAGGCGGTAGGCGGAAACAAATAGCAGGATAAGGTAGGTTAGGAAAGGTTAGATCAGGTTGAAACAGCTTTAAACGTTTTCGTTAGTAGGGTATAAAAAAGGGTTTTGTTGCAATGACGTCAGTCCAACCTGCGATTTCGGCATGTTTCGAAAATACGCCAGCGGGAGCAAAGTTTTATGCTTTCACAAAAACACCAATATTTTCGAAGGAACGAACATCGAAAATAAACAAAATTTCGAACGGAACCAAACGAGGAGATTCGGCTTTCCAGCCAGATCTGGGAGTTTCTTCAGCGACCCTCAGTTTTCATCATGATGAAAACTGAGGGTCGCTGATGAAAATCCCAGATGATCGCTGCAGGGGTCAAGAATGCCAACCTGGTATTTGTTCCGGCAGATGTATACTATACACCAATAGGTATACCTATGTTTGCTCTGAATGCAAAATTTCAAGATGAAATTTGAAGACCCGTAGAGCGCTTAGATATTTCTGAGACCTCCATGCTGATTCATGGAAAACCAGAGTTCCAGAATTAGCGGAATCACATAACGCTGCTGGCTGTCGATGAAAACGGAGAACACGTTAAGTTTCCTTTGACCCTTCCAGGAAATCCGAATCCACCCCTTCCATCTCCTCAAGCAAAAGCTCGGTGTTTGCAATGTGATCTCATCAAACTCGAGTTAATTTTTTGTGTGTTCTTTTAAATTGGCTATGATTGCCACATATCATAAAACATTACTCTCTTACTTTTTTAGGAATGCGATAAAGAAGGGATGTCCGGCCAATAAGGTCAACAGGTGAACGGCTGATCACTAGCGCTATTGTCGTGTTCTTTTGCTTTGATGATAAATTGCATGACTATAGTGAACGAAATAAACTAATTCTTATGTCCTACTTGGACGACTTTTATTTTATTTTCACACTCATGACGCACTCGGCCGTGGTGTGGGTAAACACGGATTATATCCCATAACTCCAACAATATTTTAGTTTCATTGATTTAGAATTCTGCTGAAGTAGCGTGGTGATAAGTTTCATATGTATGTCCATTTCAAATTATACGCAGAAAAGTCCAGGGACAACTAGTCTTGAAAGCTTGAACAATCTGAAGACGAAGTAATTCTTTCTGCACGGTAGGCAGTGATAGTTAACTCGCATTTTCCTCTACTTTTGTTTTGATCGATTTTTCGATTATGTATTGTACGGATAGACGAGCTGCATAGATTTCAAAGTTTTTATTTTATTCTTTCCTTTCTTGACGTGTATTTTAAGTGCATCTTTATTTGGAACGGAGTTTGGCAGCATGGCAGAAGAAAGGTCTATTTAAAAACACGTTTTTAGTATTGTCGTAACATCTTCTCATTGGTTCGAGATATATTCTGCCAATTTTAGCAAATTCTTATGTCAAGTCAATCCAAGAGATTATGTAATACTTTTGCACTTTGCATTCTAAAAATCCATGTTTTTCATTCATTTTCATTCATTTAAGTCATTCATTCATTCAGCCTTATATTTGTTCATCAGGGACCGTTTCGTGGTCGTGGGGAGGCATCAGGGGGCGACCTCTGGATAGCGTTTTTGTGGGTGGCAAAGGCGACATTTAGACGGACACATTTCGCTCGTTTCAAGGATTTCGCAATCATTTCGGCCTAAATTTTTAATTTTCACTCATTTGTCTTGTTATTTTTCGCTGATGTTTCATTGCAATTCCTTCTGTTGTTTTACATTTTTGTCACATTCTGGGTTCAAAATCAAGCAAGGACCAGAAAACCTTTTACGTCAAGGCCAGATTTTGTTATCGAGAAAATTGTCAAAACCGATCCAAAGTCAGTCCCTCGTGATCCCCCGAGCCAACAAGTCACTCCGCTCCCGAAGAGAATTCAAAGTTTCTCCGAGTTTCGATCGGCAAAAAACGTTGCATCGCAGCAAAGAGTGTTGCGTAACCACAGGGACATCTAAGCGACAGACATTAGATTGGACTCTATCGATTTGTGAAATCACCGTTATTTTCGAACATTGTTATCAAGTCTTCTCGATATCAGTTATCGTTATCCCAGTTGTGAATAAACTATCCAAGTATTTATCCAGTAGAAGAATTCCCGTCTTCGTTTACTGATGTGTGCTTGATCCGTCCAAGGAATTCGGATCGCTGTGATTAAAGGAGGTTCAGAGTGCTACCCAAGTAAATACCCCGAACTAAACCCTTACCCCCGTGACAGTATCTTCGCGATGGATTTATATCGATGTCGTTACAAGCTTTTCTTCGACAGCGTCCTTTTGTTGTATGGATTATGCATTCTAGGGATGAAAACTTCGCATTCTGTGCAATAAAAAATCGAGCTTGATTTGGCGATAACGTGTTGCCCTCACAAGATGTTGCATCATTTTCTCCAAATCTTATCAGATATATGTTGTGTGTTTCGTTGCTTCACTGAATTGGAAAAAAAGTGAATGTGGACATCGCATCTGCAGAGTCCGTCCCACTCGAACTTACGGAAGGTTTAGATTGACAAAAAGCATATGAAGAATAAAATAAAATTACGAAATCAATTTAAATGACGGAAACAGATTCAAAGCCCTGCTCTGTAACACATGCACATCTTGTCATTCTCTTGAATCTGGGCACACGTATAGGCTACCGCTGTTAACTTCTCGAAAGTAAAATAAATGGGCCAGCCCAGTATCGGGAGTCCTGCATGACCTTGAGATCTAACGAGAACCCTGGAAATCTGAGAAAATCAACCCTGAAAGTCCCTTTGGACAACGAAGTAAACCGGCCCCTGAGGAAATCTGGACATCTCAAACACTATTGCTTGCCGCTAACGACTTCGACAAACCTTATACGCGATAAAGTTTGAAGATCGAAATATATCAACTCTCTACAAGGAAGAGCGAGACGTATGCTGTAGAAAGTCTAGAAGTCGCTAAAACATCAAGTCCCCAGCGGCTTGACCACGGACCATGAAGAGACAACATCATGAGTGTCGCCAATAAGGAAAGGCCAGGGAAAGTTAAACGCCGCATCCCCCTTCTTTTTTTTCTCGGAATGTGTAGATGTTGATAAAACAACAAGTCCCTATCTAGAAAGAGTGGAATCACGAGGATGATGGATAAATTAGCGCTTGCTGAACTGTTGGCGCCACAATCATGCCATGACCTGGCACGCAAATTCGGGGCTCATCGGGCTACCAGATCGGAAAAGTCTATGCACTACATTTCCCTGGGTAACAGGATCCTCCGGAAAAATCGAGAAAATCTCGATATACGATTAAAGAAACTCCGAAGCCACGCCAGAATATACAGATTCTTGCATGAAACAATTTTAGATCGTCTGTCCGCAACAGATTGTCACTTTCAGCAATGTGAAAATGAGAAGAACACTTGAGCATTGACGGCGATTGCCCATTGCTGCACAGGAAATCTAAATCGGTTTGAATAGGCGATCTAAAAAGCTGTCTGATGAAAAAAAACTGTCTATTCTGATGCGGCTTCCGAAGCATTCGGATAAGAATCCGACACGCCAAGTTGGAAGACTTAACAGATTGCGCAACCAAGCAAATTCTCAATCAAAGACCGATTTCCCAGCCGCCAAGATGCATCACATCAGCAGGGGTATATCACAATGTCATTACATTTCACCAGAAACCCATTGGCAAATCCCGCATGTAAAACTGACATCTTTGAATTTCCAGCTGTTTTGTAAGCATCACTTCCAACTTTCTTGATTGTGTAGCCATTGCATACCACAGATGTACAATTGGCAAGAACCTATTCGTAACAATATGGTTATTGCAAGATAATTTTATATTTCCAAAAAACTATCCCATTTTCCAGCTTTATTCATAGTGACACGATGGCCAGGAGACAGTGCACATTGAACTTGGACGCATATCATGATATTCCGGTAAAACAGCGAGAAGTGACTTGAATTTTGAATTTAAGAACAACAAAATGTACGGGCAGGTCGATCATACAAAGAACTTAAAAACTGTAAAAACCGTAAAACCTCTAAACCACATAGGAAAAAGAATTCAGTTACAATAACGGCAAGAGTGGGATTTGAGCAACCAGTAACGCTGCAAAACAAAAGTGGTATACAGAGCAGGCTTACGGAGGAACGGAGAATTTTGGTCGGTTTGGGCGGTTTGGGGGCCGGGAACCCCCAAACCGCCCAGACAGTTATCGCCCAATCTCACTTACGTGCATCTGCTCTAAAATATTTGAGCAAATTTTGGCGACATTCATCAGGAACTTTCTCACCGACATTGAGATTCTCCATCCAAACCAATTTGGCTTTCGTGAAAAGATGTCCTGTGAGACGCAGGTGCTGCTGCTGATTGATGAGATCGCCAGGAGTCTTGATAATAACATTCCTACCCATGCGATATTCTTGGATCTAAGAAAAGCTTTTGACCTTGTGCCGCATGACAAACTTATTTTTAAAATGGGTGGCCTGGGATTCCCAACCTTCATCCTGAAATTGATAAGCTGCTTTTTGAAAAATCGCTCCCAGCAAGTTTCAGTTAGTCATGTTTACTCATCTGAATCTCCATTGACATCTGGTGTTCCTCAGGGTAGCGTACTGGGCCCTTTGTTGTTCCTCATCTACATAAATGACGTCGCCGCAAACCTTCACTCTAAAATACGTTTGTTTGCTGATGACATTGTGATATATAGAGCAGTTTCTTCGGCAGACGATGTTCTCATCCTGCAGTCGGACCTCAACCTGGTCTCACTTTGGTGTGGCGCCTGGGGAATGCGAATAAACACGGTAAAATCCAAGGCCATGTCTTTTGCTAAGCGCTCCAGGCTTCCCATTGCTGAAGAAATTTACAGCATTAACGACCAGCCCATCGAAAATGTTAAATCTATTAAATATCTTGGTGTTCTCATTTACCGAGATCTTTCCTGGCGTGACCATATCACTTCTACTTGCAAGCGTGCCAGAATGATCCTCGGCTTTGTCCAGAGAAATATGAGGCATGCATCCAAGGAAGCCAAATTCAAGGCTTACATGCCTCTCGTTCTTCCTGTAATTGAGTATGCTTCAGCGGTTTGGGACCCAACCTGTCAGGATGACATTTCCAACATTGAAATGATCCAGAGGAGGGCCGCACGTATGACTACGGGCTCATACGCCAGAGACACTAGTGTTTCTGGTCTATTGAAGGTTCTTGGTTTGCCGACTCTGGCAAGCAGGCGAAGGGACCATAGGCTTCAGCTGCTTTGCGGAATTGTGACCCACTCCTTCAATTTTTTCGATGCCTCCCTCTTATCCCATCAAGACTGCCCAACGCAGAACTGATAACGGTCTTGCTATGCGTGCCCCAATATGTAAAACAAGCCGTTACTTCAACTCTTTCTTCCCTCGGACTATCAGGGATTGGAACAATCTCCCCTCCTCATCTCAACTGGTCTCGCGAGCCATTGTATCCCTGGGCGCCGCACCAGTTCTGTACTTTTGATTTCATTGGCATTTTAAAACTTTTTTTTAGCCTGTCTGACCTTGTTTTACCCTGTTTGACCTTCTGTCTCCATAACTGTTTGTGACAGTATTGTCTGAATAAATAAATAAATAAATAAATAAAATAAATTGTTGCCAGAGAGTTTCACTGAGAAGAAGTCTCGGTAAAAAAGCCATTGCAATACTGTGTGATTTCAGTGGCGGAAGGTCCCATTCACAAAACAGCCGGCTGCGCCTTGGTGACAATGCAACAGAAAACTATGTTGGCTCTTCTGATTGTTTCATGGATTAGGATTAAGGCCTGGAAGAGTTTAAGCCTTTTTCAAGACATAGAGAAGTGAGAGATCTTGAAGGGCACGTGTTTGTAAAGTTCGTTACGTTTGAATTCACGAGCGTAATTCTCAGAAACAAATCGAGGTGCTCGTTTCTGAACATCATCCAGCAGAAACAAACAGGAACTAGAACTGGATCGTGATCTGAACTATGATTGGTCCAGGACAAGGCAGAGGGTAACACCTTAGATATTTAAATCTCCTCACGAATTCATGGGGTTGATTTTAAATCGGAAACCATCTCTCGCATTGTATTTTGTTTGAAGAAACAAAATGATGACATTATTCCAGCAACTGTTTACAAACTCAGTGCTACTCCAAACACCGCCCATTGCAGGTATGTTACGCACTCTGCGAGACTCTATACGGTTGCAAATGAAAAATCCTTTTTAAGGCACACACAGTGTAATAAACCGCTGTTAAACATGGAAACCCATTGCATTCGCTATTGGAAATTGCGAACGCTTCTGTAAATTGAATACTCGACACTCAATAGCCGATATGCTATGTTCCAAGGTAATATGATACCTCAGGAATCCACTCAATGCGCACAAATTATCGAATGACCCAATAAAGTCGAATAGCAGAAGCATTGGCCAATCATTGTTTTCTTACAGTGGCGCACTGGTACACATTTGGGGATGTTTAACTGTGAGCCGTGGCAGCGAAGCAATGGCAGCCCCTCTGGAAGAGTTTTCGGGAATTCGGCTACATGCGGCGCTAGGCATGCTGGTTTTCTGGTTTTCAAGTATCTACAGTCACTTCCTCTGAAATTGTACATTGTAACTCCAATGCAGTCGCCATACGTTCTGTGTAAATGTCGGGCAATATGCTGGACAATTTCGAAGCAAACACCTCTTTACACAAAAGCAAGAATGTGTTTTTAATTTTTTGGTATTTTTGTCTTCTTCCGGAAAACGAGTTACCTAAAAACAACATTCAAGCTAAAAATGAGCTTGCGATTGAAAACAAGCAGAAACGTGGTGGATCTTGTCAGTAATTTTTCGGTGCGAGTTGTGATTTAAGCAGTGATGCCGCTTTGGATGTTATTACGTTTGAATTCAAACATTTCCATAATTGAAGCCTCTTACTCGTGCGGGCGAAATCATTCGCCCATGACCATCAAAATTACTGACGTGTCACAACCATTTGTATCTTAAAACGAACTCCACTGTTATGCAGGGTGGCCTAGATAAAAAGGTAAAATAAATTCCATGAGAAACGAACAAAATCTCTGCGGCTTTCTGGGGTGCAAAAAGCTCCCAAATGCGGGCCCCATTTTGATTTATTGGTGAAAAGAGGATAAAAATCGCTGGGGCTTGTCTAACTAAGGGGCATGCACAAAGCTTCCATTGCGTGCCCCAATTTGGTTTAATGGTGAAAAGTAAAAAAACTATCCCTGCGACTTGTCTCACGAGCGCGCAAAAACGCTCACGATGGCGGAGCCCAGTTTACTTGCGGTTGAAAATATATAACCGCTGATTATGGTGTACAAAAAATCATATTTCGGCCCCAATTTGGTTTGTTGATAATGTGAGAGAAAAAATCGCTGCGGCTTTTCTCGGGGTGTACAAAAAACTTCCCATTACGGGCCCCAATTTGGTTTTTTGGTGAAAAGTGAAAAAAAAATCTCCGCCTGTGCAAACTTTCACCATTGCAGGCCTCATTCTGTTTGTTGGTGAAAAGAAAAGAATTGCTTCAGCTTGACTCGAGGGTTTGCAAAAAGCTCAATGCGGAGTCCAATTTGGCTTGCTGGTTAAGAGTGAAAAAAAATCGCAACGGTTTTCCTCGGAGGTACTTCGAGAAGGAAAGAAAGAGAAAGAAAAGAAGGAGTCCGCGTTTACGCCAAAATTTCTATACGTTTATGAACAAAGAGCTCCCCCACTTTTAGTGCTACAAAATTAATGACAAATACAATACGAAATGTGGTGCCACGCAGGGCAACAATGGTCACTGATCCTCGTCTGCAAACATGTTCCCAGTTTCTTCGGTTTCGTGGAATGACTGATGAAAGTTTTGCTCTCGAGAGAGGAAGGAACCGGCAAAACCAGTATTCACAGAGAAAACTAATGTGGTTGGGACGGTATTTCACAAAAACCACAGGTGTTATCGTAAAACGGTAGGTTTTTTCGCCTCTCACTTCGGGCATAAATTCAATTCTATGTCTGCATGTTGAATATCGAAAAAAAAAACAACCGGAACATGGCAACGAAATGAGTTATTTTACCGAAACGAATATCGTGTAAAACACGTGTAAAACACGTGTAAAACCCGTGTATTTCACGTATTTCTAAAACGTGTAATATGCGCGCAAAACACGTACAAAAACACGTGTTACCAACACCACGAAACACGTGTCATCACACGTGTGTGGGACACCAAAGAAACACCAATGCCGCACGTGCCCTTCCACGTGTTTTACACGTACTTGACTGCTTGGGATATCTTTAAAAATGCTAAAACCAGAGGGTTCACGGCAGGACTCGCAGTTGTGGCTTGTTGTTCCCAAGCCAGGCAACCATAAGTGAAGCCAGGAAGAAAAAAGCAAACACCAGAAGAAAAAAGGAAAACAAATTCAGGCATCTTTTTCAAATGAAAAAACACAGCGGATGGCGAGTCAGCTCGGTGCATCCATCATTTGGAACAAAAATACCACAACATTGTCTGAAAATTTCAACCAATCATATTCAAACCAGAAAAAGTCTGAAAATAAGACAATTTGTGCTCCAAGAATAAAGGTGGATCTGAAATGAAGAGGATCTTAAACGGCTGACTTCTGTGTGAAAATAAAACACCCGACAGAATTTAAGTCGGAATCGGCCTAAAGGTTTCAGACTCATGGCAATGGAGGAAGTTTAGTGATTTGGGAACATTTTAGTCTCAAAATAAGCAAAATAAGCGAATGCGTCGTCCTAGCAGACGACGCATTCGCGTCTGCAAAAGACAAAACAAAAAAATTGAGACTCCACCTGCCTTACTTTAAGGCGAAATAAACGAGAATGTACAGATCGTCACAAAATAGAATGTCGAAATGACATGTAGAGATGTAGCCGTTGAGGTAAACCGCAGCAGTTTTTCTCATTGGTCTAAACAAAACGTTAAGAACAGGTTGTATGCTCCATCAGTTATATTTAGCTTGCAATTTGAATTTCTGCAATGGCAATTTATTTTTAGCATATGCGGGTGCCATTTTTCCCTCTCTACAGGGCAATTTGGATTTTGATTTGGCTCTTGAGAGTTACCTCTGATTTTGCAAACATTGCTATTTTCTCTGAAGCAAGAATTCTTCGAAATGTCCAGATATTCGACTTCTGTTAATGGACCATATTTCGCCATGGGCTGCTTCCTTGCCGGATGGCTGTTACTCTTGTCAATCCAGGTAGATTATTGTTTGATAAATTTTATACTTTTCGAGACAACAACCTGGAATATTTTTGGACCAACAGGTCTGAGTGAGAAGGTAATGATAACGAAGTACTTTATGTGAATAATGTACGCGGGCAACAATACCCAAAATGCTAAAGGTTCTAACCAAAAGGTTCTGATATATCAAGGTGATTCAGAAATCGTGTACAAAACGTCGCTGACGCATTCCCCCGTTAAGTCTGAACAAAAAAGTCTCAATGAACCAATGTCCGCTAATGCACTGTTGGGCCGTTAAAAGGGATTTCTTTAGTTGTCATCTGGCGTACGAGCACTTTTCCAAACGCACTTTCCGACGATCTGAACATCCCAAATGTGTCAGACGTGACAGCTGCGGGATCAGGTATCATGCGAATTGCTGCACCCTCCAAGTTTTACCAAAAAGCATCCCGTAAGCGAACGGCGGTGATGTCCTATTGCTTTACGGGATGCTTTTTGGTAAAACGTGGAGCGTGAAATAATGCGCCTGATACCTAAGATCCCATATGTCAAGTCTGACACATTTTGGACGCTTAGATCGTCCGCAATTGCGTTCGCAAAAGTGCACGTACGCTAGATGACAACCAAAGAAATCCCTTTTGGTGGATGTGCTGACATTGGGTCATTGCGACCTTTTTGTTCAGAATTCGTAGAGGAGTACGTGGGCGAAGTTTAGTCTCCTATTTCAAAATCACCCTGTTTAAGTCGTGGTTCCGGGTTGATGCGAGCAAGGTTGATATATTGACATCTATACACACATACATACAGAAATGCACACACACACACACTCACACATACCTATGCAAACACACAAAATACGCACCCACGCACACACATGCACACAAAAAATGCGCACACACATACCTACACATTGACACAAAAATTCGCACGCACGCACCCACACACACACGCACACACACAAATACGCACGCACGAAGAGCTTCAGACATGCACGCACGCACGAGCGCTGCACACACTCACACACACACACACACACACAAATACGCACGAACGCACGTACTCACGAAGGCACGTGCGCACGCACACAAGCACGCACTCACGCACGCACGCACGGATGCACGCACGCACGCACGCACGCACGCACGCACGCACGCGCGCACGCGCGCACGCACGCACGCACGCACGCACGCATGATGCACGCACACACGCATGCATGCACGCACGCACGCACGCACGCACGCACGCACGCACGCACGCACGCACGCACGCACGCACGCACGCACGCACGCACGCACGCACGCACGCACGCACGCACGCACGCACGCACGCACGCACGCACGCACGCACGCACGCACGCACGCACGCACGCACGCACGCACGCACGCCGCACGCACGCACGCACGCACGCACGCACGCACGCACGCACGCACGCACGCACGCACGCACGCACGCACGCACGCACGACGCACGCAC